>JABFAI010000510.1:0-22144 GCA_013266175.1 Fusarium gaditjirri
TTTTTTTTTTTTTTTTTGCCTAGCTCTGGGCTCTATGCACTTTTGTTGTGTCTGTCAATCGTCCCTGGAACTGGTGTCCTACTTCGTTGGATCTGTACAAGGGATTGTTCAGTGCCAAATTTAGCTTGTAGGGCTCTGTGACTCTATTGGTATCACTGGTTCCAGCCCTTTCTTTTGCTTTTTGCAGGCACTAAACCCCTTCCACCAAATGTGGAATCTCAGATCTGATCTAGTAGCAGACTAAAGCACACTATGTCACTATTGATTTGGGAAATGAGATGGCTTGCAAACCATCAGGGGGAAGAATTTGTTCAAAACCATTATTTACAGCTAGCAATGTTTATTCTTTTTTTCGTCCCTTGTTCCCCAGCCTCGATTCATTCACATCTCACCCCAATCAATCCTGCGCTCCAACGTCTTTCTGTTGGCCATTGGCCTTATTGCCGACTCCGCGTTCGTGGGTCCTTGCAAGCAAGCCCAGGACTTCTAGCAGGTTGTAGCATGGCAAATGCCAAGTCAGACTATTGAATGGTTGTGGCTGATCATGATTGCCCCAAAACTAATAGATGCTGTAACAACTTCTCTCGCTGCTACATCGGACTCAACAACAACTGCACTGAGCACCGCTACTACAGTCCTGTCTGACACTATACTGGTGGCACTACTGATACTACCACCGTGGCGTCGGTAGCTGAGACAACAACTACCGCAGACATCACCACCACGGCTGCAACTGAGAGTACCAGCACTGCTCCCGAATCCACCCCGACCTACACCATCATCGGCGGTAGTGGCTCCGTCAACAACTCTCTCATCCAATGTATAAACCAAGATGGCAGCACGGTTATCATCAACTCCGTCATCGGTAGTCTCACTCTTCGGTCGTATACACTCGACACTACTACTGGCCGACTTCAAGATACCGTCAGCGGCAACTATCCCTGCGCATACTACATATCCGCTCCCTCCACGGATACTCCCCCGCAGATCGCCAACTGCCAGACAGGTACCACCGGCCCTAATAACTACTACGACTATCTGAACTGCCAGATCAACAACGGCACTGTTTCGTGTACAGCTCCTAGGGCTTATTGCATTACCGACGACGATAATGTTATAACTACTTGTGTTGCTGTTCCGGGTGAGGGCGTGAATAACCAGTTTTACTACCAGTATAGATCCGGTGTTGGAGATTATCTATTCATTTCTACAGGGAGCCCCAGTGGATATACTCCTACTAGCCTTAAGGCTTAACAAGCATAGAGAGAACAACTGTTTCAGTTGCCTCCAGTTTAGATGGCATTGAGAAAACATCGGCCAAATAATATATTTAATCCTAATCCTAATTTATATTTTATACTATCTAGTATATATAGAAATGCTATTTTTAGCCTTATATTTCTTAAAAAAAACTTTTTTAGTCTTCCGCTGAAGATATTAATACCTAGTCCTTCTATTCGTAGTGATAAAGACTAACAGTTACAGCGATCAATCGCAAATGGGGAACGTTTACTGATATTGCCCTGCTTTGCGTTTGGTACTTATCCTAGCTATTCCGTTCCCTTAGGTTACACCAAATCTCATCAAGAAACCGACATAATCATCAGACTTTTCCCGACATGAGGAAGCAAATGAAAAGGCAATCGTGAGAATTAACGAGCACCAGTCTATCCTAGGCACCTGATCAGGCAGGAGATGCTGAACGACGTTGTTCTCCCCGAGCCTCTCTTCGCTTCTTTTCTCGGTAGAGTTTTGTCGAATAGTCTTCGCAGATACCGTAGTAGGTAAAGACATCCGGCGCTTCTGGGGGCGGACTTATTGCCTGCTTATAAAACACCAAATCCTTGGGCATCTTGAGTATCAAGTGATGGTTATCAAAAAACTGGACATCGAAAGTGTGACGGCCTCTATTTCCATCAAGCCGAACAGTCCGCAGGCTGGGGTTTCTCGGGGGCGTGAACGGATCAATCTCGCACACGTCAGTCGACACCATGTAAATGTGACCGTCAGTTGTTCCATCTGGGGTGGAGTTGAATCCTCGAAACTCCTCGGGGTCGTAGAACTCAATGTATTGCGTTGGTGCAACCTCAGCAGTGCAGTGCTTTACATGGTCAGTAGACCAAAGCTTAAACATTCTGCCTCCTAGCTTTTTGAGGGGAGCAGAATTCCTTTGCGATGACTGTTGTGCTCTAGTGAAGGCTTCTTTGATCGGCCGAATCTCTTTCTTTTCCCACTCCAACTCCTTCTGGAGCTCCGCCTCTACAGACCACTCGTCATCGTCTTGGTTTGGCCCTTGCCCAGTCCTCCGCTTTCTCAATTTCTTCTTTCATTCGTTTCGCTCTTCCTTCATGGCGTAATACTGGACCTCTTCGCTTGGGGCATTTTCAGAGATGTCGCTCAGTATTGACGCTTGGTCATAGTCTTCGCCATCATCGGAGCATCCAGAAGATCTTCATCGTAGTCTTGGGGCTGGGTAGGTAGGTCATGGTCACCGTATCTAATACCCTGGCCCCGTGCCTTACGGTCTTGCACCAGACTGCGTACCTTGTAGAACCAGGCTGGGTAGGTCCTTGAGGACATTTTCTTGGATGAAATAAGATTTATAGTGCTCAAGAGACGTGTTATGTGTAGGATTAAGGGCTCAAAGGAAGATTCGGGCCCAAATTTGAAGGACATGAACGCGTCTCATCATGTTTTATTTCAGGTGAGGAGGCGGTGAGGCGCTGGGATCTCCGACTCTGTTTATTCGCTACTATCCAATCAACAAGCGTTGTGAGGGGTGATATCACACCAAAAACGCGTCATCACATAGACTAGCTGTGCCCATGGAGACGGATCAAATGATGACCTCGAGAACCAGAATGATCGATAAATATGCCTGGAAAATGTGGAATTACAATATGCAAGTTGCAGAAATTGTTCCAAGTACTTGTTAGGCGTGAAAAGGAACCTCCACCCCAGCTTGAAGCAACTTTCTTCCTCTTCAAGTCGAGTTGGTGAAGAGGGGAATTGGGTAGCTGGCCGGCTATCTAATGTTCATACTGCGGCGTCAGCCTGTTTGCAGGGTCAACTGTATGCAACTTCTCCTCTGTTAGGATTTACCCGTCGAAAAGTACCAGGTAATGCCTGCGCTCAACACCAACAGATTGGCGAACCTACCTCACTATACTACACAATATGGGAATGGCTTTTCCACTGTGATCCACGAGAATCTGTTGATCTTTACGGTCGGTCGTGGTATAGCCAATGCCAGCTTCGATTGAAGATACCCTGCAGCGACATGGACGCAAACTCTGACGGCTCAGGCATAACAAATTATCCGGTCGCGTGGCCCAATGGCAAGGCGTCTGACTACGAATCAGAAGATTCTGGGTTCGATCCCCAGCGTGATCATTTCTTTTTGCATTTCATCTGCGAGGCCGACAACACCCCTCCCCCCCCCCTCTTTGCTTGTTAAATGACTTCCAATACATCTTTCAGGTCTATGTGCCTGCTACTTCCTTAGTTTCTTTTTGTTTGGCCTTATGCTTGGCAAACCTCTAACAGACTACACTCGGAAAGCGTCCACCTCCCTCAAGCTTACATTTTTCAATCTTGGATTCAAACCTGACTTTCGATCTATCCCCGTGCCTTCGTAATTACCACTATCAGGTATCTGTATGTATAGGGCATATTTCGGTAATGAGAAGATCTCGGAATTGGACATCTGCTATCTATGGTGATGTCGGAATCAGTCCCGGGCAGCAAACCACATAAACTTGGTCGCAAAATTGTGGGGTAAGCTCTGTAATGCCTATCTCCCCTGGTGAAGACAGCAATACCACGCTAGCATTGCCACACGCACTTTTTTCCCCAAAGCAGCACGCTAGATGTCTAATGGCCGCCGCGTCTGCCGTCACCCCAGACCAGGGGTTTCGATGAATGATGGCCAAAACAAAGATAAAGTCCCGAGAACACGCTCTTGTTATTCTCCCTCTTACAGAAATCGAATTGGAAATCAACGCGTCTCTCGATATGGCATCTCCTGCAGTTGACAATGAGAAACATCTTGGTTCGCAGAATCAGGATGAACAGAACTTGGAGCGCCATGGCTATGTCCAGCAGACCAAGGTATGAGATACTTTTTCCGAAGAGTCGGTGTGCTGACTGATGATTACAGCGCAACTTCTCTCTTACTGCCATGGTAGCGACATGTGTCAACCTAATGGCAACGTGGGAAGCATTATCTAGGTTCGATACCAGTCGCGATTGCTGTTTGACTCAAATTGACCTTTCTCCGAAGTACACTCGCTGCTGGGCTCGTAAGCGGAGGGCCTGTATCCCTTGTTTACGGCGTTATCGTGGCATTTATCGGATCACTCTGTTCTGCCAGTTCCTTGGCTGAACTGGCATCAAGGTAAGCTGACCCATCCAAATTCTGAATAACTGCTGATGCGTTCATTCTCAGCTATCCTACCGCCGGCGGACAATATCATTTCGTCGCCAAGCTAAGTCCGAAAACGAGCCGACCCCTGACCAGCTGGTTTGCTGGATACATCTCGTGAGTCACGACTGGATCCAGAAGCGAGAAGCAATATTGGCTGACAGCATGAAGAACATTAGGTTGGATAGCCTCCGCTGGCAGTGCCCCCTTTCTTGCCGGAACACAGATCCAAGGCCTCCTCGTCCTGAACTATCCCGATTCCTACGTCTTCCAAAGATGGCATGGCACTCTGCTGTTCTGGGCTGTCCTTTTGGGCTCCGCTTCCATTTGTATCTTCTGCAGTAACAAGCTGCCACTCATCGAGAAGCTGACCCTCGTGCTACACGTCATCTTTTTCATCGCAATCATAGTCACAATGGCCGTGACATCACCAACCAAGCACTCGGCCGAATGGGTCTTTTCCCACTTCGAGAACAATTCCGGATGGGGTAACAACGCGGTGGCATGGAGTATAGGACTTCTCAGCTCTTGCTATGTTCTTATCGGCTATGATGGTGCTACCCATCTGAGCGAGGAGATGAACAACGCTGAGATGGGTGTACCCAGGGCTATGGTTGGTTGTCTCTTGGTCAACGGTCCTTTGGGCTTTGCCTTCCTCCTTATAATTCTCTTCTTCATGGGAGATATTTCGGCGGCTTTGGCTACACCTACAGGGTTCCCTATCATTGAGATTTTCCTTCATATGACCGGCAGCGTTGCGGCTGCTACTACTATGACTGCTATGATTACTGTTATGGCATGCTTGTCGACAGTTCCTCTCCTCACAGCCGCGGCTCGCATCATGTGGGCGTTTGCTAGAGATGGAGGCAAGTCAGTTTGAACGCTTTGAGATACATATGGCTAATATTACAATTACTCAGGTATCCCCTTTGCTGAGCGCATTGCAAGCGTTGACAAACATCGGAAAATCCCCACCGTATCAATTGTTGTTGTCAGCTTCCTGCTTATGCTGCTGAGTCTCATCAACATTGGTTCTACGACGGCCTTCAATGCTATCCTATCCCTTGCTGTCGTCAGCCTGCAGGCCTCATACCTCCTTCCAATCATTCTGTTAATCTGGCGGCGCTTGTTTCGCCCGGATACTTTGCGCTGGGGTCCTTGGCGACTAGGTAAAGCAGGCTTACCCATCAACATCATTGCGGTGATCTATCTCATGTATACCTGCATCTTCCTTCTTTTCCCCCCTTTCCAACCAATCACTTCGGTTAATATGAATTATGCACCTGTGGTGTTGGGTGGTGCTCTGGTGTTTGGCTGCATCTATTGGCCTCTGAGGGTTAGCAAGCGGTATGTTGGTCCACTGACAGACGCCGAAGTTTTAGAGGGAACAGTACACTAGTTTACATTGATGAATACGATGCCGTCCTTTCCTAGTTTGATACGGGCCATATCAGATTATTATTTTCGGCTGTATGATATATAAAGATTACTTCGTCTTTGTGGCAAGCTGTTAGACTCTTCATCTGGACTGCCCCTAGTGATGCCAAACATCGTGGTAATCTTGACGAGGTAAGATTTGGTCAGGTGGCTGGTGTCCAGGACATCTAGCCAATCCCAGCCAATGAACTGATAAGTAATTGATAACCACATGACTTCTATCCACGGAACCCCATTTCCGATTTCCGACTATTCGCCTATCTCAGCTTGGACAAATTGCTGCCAAGCTTACAGTCACGACACTAAGTATAAGAAATCCCCTGCATGACTCCGATCTATCAGGCAATGATTTTATCACATATCTTTAAGATTGGCAGCTCTCCAAGGATCAGTCTACTACTTCTTTGGCACCGATCCGAAGGCGATATAAATTGAGGATTGAGTCTGGCCTGAACCACCTTGTCTACCTTACATCAGCTAATCTTGTTAAATTGCGAAGGCGGCTGCATTACTTGTAAGAAATGTGTGGGTCTAACATCCTGACTTTCCAAGACACCATAAATAGTTTGCTACACGCTGCCTCAGAAGCTGAAATTTGATGAAGCACAGCCTGCTTGTTCTCGTTGCGTCAAATCAAATCTGCTATGCCCTGTCTATAAACGTCCAGTAAAATGGTCGACCAAGTACGAGATTGATACATGTTACTCGACCTACATTGGCTCCTCTTCGCACCTCGACGGCTCCAACGATAAAAGATGACTTGATGTTGGGTATCACTCCCCTTGGCATGACCTCTGTAGGTGTCCTTACTCAACAACGGTCTTACGAGGCTTAAATCTGAACTTACAGAACTGGCAATATCCTTCTTCTTTCAACCTGTGTATTTTCATAGTGCTCGACTGGTATTCAGCATTTGGATAAACCAATTCGACCTCACGGACCTTCAAGTTCCGTCCTACCACATCCAACACCTAATAGCTTCATCCATGGTATAATGGGAAGTTATGGCCTCTTGTTTGATTGATTCAAAGGTTGGCGCACTTTCATACCTCGACGTCTTCTCCGCTCTATAACCTACGACCTTTAATTATCCTTGTCCATGGACCGGGGTCGGCACAAATATTTTGATCCATCTCGCCAAATGTATGACAATAGTACGGCAGAGACGACGTCTGATTCCATGCAGTTATTCTATGGGCGGAGATATAGATGCATCAAGCCACATCCTCGATTTACTCACTCAAGCTTTCACCCTAAGTCTAGACATAGACCAATGCCAATTAGCAACTCCTGGAGTGATACACGATACTGGCGACTACAGGACTCCGTCAGATCATCTCTGTAAGATAGCTAAGTGCTATCAACTGGTTGCCCGTCTTGAGCTTGATCGGGCATTCCCTAAACTCACACAATGCCTACAGGATGATCAAAATCAAGATGCAATACTCTCACAGCATATCCTAGAGCTTGCAATGAAGATACTAGAAATCATGAACAATATTCCGGAGGCTTCTCGAACCATTGCCAGTCAGAGCATATTCCTAGCAACGGAAGTGCACTTGCATCTAGTTCAAGTGTAAACACCAATATCAAAGTGTTGGTCGCAGACTGGAGGAGTTTTGCACTTGAGAGACTGCACAGGCCATTCTTGTCTCTCAAACTTCAGATGATTAACAGGGTAGCTACTGTGCTTCAGGGGGTCTGGGCACGGATGGACCCAGCGGCCATGGAGGAGCCCGATTCCACATCCTGCGATAAGAGTTCAATTTTGCGCGTGCATTGAATTGACATGATGACAGAAGCTGGCCTGGAGACTATTCTATGATAGTACGAGGAAGTTGAATGTATCCCTTTCCAACCCTCGTGGCAGGCTGACCAATCTCGAGTTCGATTCGTACTCGTTCTCATAAAGTGCCATGGAAGTCCGGGAAAGCAGTTGCACATGTAAAGCTCGGAGAGTCGGAGAATGTGAATGCATCATAAGTCAAGGGCTTTCGGTCTCATCAAAATCCGAAGGTAGTCAGGGCTTATCATCGTCTATCATAGCTATCTCGGTTGCCGGCTTGATGACAAGCAAAAGGTCATCGAGGCCCTTGGAATAGAGTTCCAAGATGCTTCTCCGCAAGCCAAAGAAAGGTACAGGTGGGGGACCTCGCACTTTTTTTCTGTAAGCGGAAAGGTCGTGGTTGATGGCACCCTGTATCTTGACGATAATGCGGGGAAGCTCCGTTTTTGATAGGACTGTTGGATTGAGAGATTGACGGAATTTACGGAATTCAACAGTGATAGTAACCGATCCTCAGGGATAGATTTCGCGATTTACTATAAAGATCGTGTCGTCTCTTCTCAAATAAATAGCCTATTCAAGACAAGTCTCTACCCTTGACATACCATTCTCCTAACAACGCTATCAAGAATTGGGTCAACACGTCATAATCTTCACTCTTTAAGTCCCCTTTGATAGTCAGCATGCTTCCATCAGCTCCCTCAGAGACCACGGATTTTGTCCCAGTGACCAAATGGCCAACCCTTCAGGAAATGGCCGATGGCTTCAGGGAGCACCTCATGCCTGCATCCAACAAGCTGCAGGGCAAATACTTTGAACATACCTACGATAGTGGTTGGAAGATCTCTCATGACTTTGCTGCGGATACCGTGACGTGGAAGATCCTCGAGGGAGAAGGGACAGGTCTTAGTGGACCAGCCAAGTACGAGGCTTTCGAAGTGCGACCAGATGTCTTCTTCGTCGACTTTCTCAAGCCTGACTACAATGAAGTCGTCAGCTTGATCATCGACATCGTGACTGGACAAGCTATTGCTGGTGTCTCAGGCTTCAAGGACGAGAATGGTGAACGCAGAACATTTACCTCTTTCATCAACGCAGTGGCATTCGGAGGGAAACCTGTTGAATCATTCCCAGCCACTGATGAACTCATTGGGAAGCACATTCTGTACCGATACACTCCCCGAGATGCTTATGAGCATGTTTATCTCAACAAAGGTACCATGACCTGGCATTGCCTCAGCGGCACGGAGAGGGGCATTGCAGATACTGAGAAGTGCCAAATGTTCAAGTTGCGAGACAACTTGTACATGCTGTTCTGGACCGAAACAGTCATGCCTGTTGAATCAATTGTTGTTGTGGATTTGGAGAAGAAGAGATCTACTGGGCGATTCTACTGCTGGGATCCAAAGCCAAAGGAGGCTGTGCATGTGCGATTTGGTTCTTATGCTACTGTTTTGGCAGAGACGTCGCCACTAGAGACGCTGAGAAAGGTTTCGCAGGCAAAACTTTAGAAATAGGTGTATGCTAGATCATATGACAATAGAATCATATCTGCGTTTGCTAAGCATCAAATCGCCTACGAATGAAATTAAATGAGGTGGTTGTAAGAGAGACTTGTTGTTAAGAACAGTGACAAGCACGCCATAACTCAAGTGAGAAAAAAGCGACAAGCCCAGTTTCTACACATCTGGTTGGTGATGATGCTAGCAAAGCGATGGGTTTCGGAGACTATCGATTGATTCAGAAGACAACCAGAAAAATCTGATCCAATATCGTATTATGAAGGGTTCTTAGAATGGAGGCTAATGGCTTGCAAGCCCTCTGTTCTAGGGTAGGGGTATCAGGAAGTGGCTAGGTGGAGATGCTTTGAGTCAAGGATGCTTTGGCGACGAGGCCGGGTTAGTGAAAGTCCTGCTGAGTTAGACCTGCCTTGGTCAAGTTCACTTAAGGACTCAAAACCTTCTTGGCTAGTAATATGTCAAATTCTAGGACCTCTCTCCACAAGAGTGCCAAGGAGCCATCCACTCTTCGTGCCTGATAACCCACTTCAGCTTTGACAATGTTTCAAGCAGACAAGATGAACGACTCGGATTGGACTCGTTCTCTTCAATATTCGCATTGTTCCAACCAACCTTGTGGCAAACAAGCAACCGTCACTGCTGGGTTCAATAAAACGTCGGATATAGAGTTGACGCTTGGAGCATCTATTCCGAAGCCATGATAGGCGAGACTCCGAAATGCTTTGGTCAATCCAGACTGGCAATTCACTGCAGATATTGATGGACAGCTTTCATGCTGCTTTGAGATCATAATAACGGCTAAAACATGGGCTCTATGATCGATCACATTTGCTAGCTGCTCAGCTCGCCTCATGGCACAGCCTTAGGCTTAAGCTTAAGGGTGCCTGAGTCAAAGCTGTGATCCATTCATCATGCGATGGGCGTTGAGCTATTGGAAGCATACCAAGGATGCTGAATTGTGCTCGACAGCCTTGACATGCAAGTCTTTTGGTCAAGTGAGTGATCACCAGACGCGCCTATGATATACCCGAGATGCTCGATCTCTTTTGTTACGATCTCCGATGCAGCTCACAGACATTGATTGCCACTACGATCTACATACCTAACAGCGTCTAGCATAGGTTCTGTTCGAGATGAAACAGCCAATTAAACGGCTTCTTTCAAGCCCACTATGTAATCTCCAAACCTGGGGAAGCCTAAATAATTGTTGGGAGCCATCAGGTAAATAAATAATTTCCCCTTATTCTTGAGATTATACCCTTTGTGGGTTCCCCGAAGCCCACTACGCGCAGAGTTTTTCTTTTCTTGTGTAACAACGGTCCAAACACAAATCGCCACTTCACCTCATTCGGCCAACATAAAGCAGATCATCCGGTTCTCCGACGCTATTACTGGAATAATGCATTACTAGCAGTCTAGTCAATCACTTAGACCCCGGGACAAGATCACTATGGAATCGCGCTCCGAGTAGGAGAAGAACTAGAAACTTGTCGCGCCTTGTCAGAGCGTTTTCCCTCGTGGCAGATTGGCCCAAGTCCGAAGCTCCCTGACTCAAAGATCCCGACTTTTTGGCTGCGCCCAACACAAGCAGGGCTAGCCTCTCCGTAGTGAAGATCGAGCTAAGATGTATCTAGATAAGACGCAAATCATTGCCTTGTTTTCCAGGTACGCCGCTTGGGTAGTCTGTTACAGGAATCCCCTTTTGTCTCCATCTCCTACACTCCACAGACGAAACTATCCCGGTCTGGATTGTTGTCCGGAGACTCGTGGCGAGTGAGTGGTGTTTTACCATGTCTGCATATATAATCGATTGGGTGTTGCCCGCTCGCTCGGTTAGGAGAGAGAGTCCACTCGCTGCACCCTGTTCTTCTTTATTCTGCTCTGCCACACGAGTTCAACACCATGGCGATCGAGAGTCGGGCGACGCAGATTGCTGCGATCGGTTACACTTTTGTGATCCTCTCATCGATTGCGACATGTCTCCGCGTCTACTGCCGAGGATGGGTTGTCAAGGCCTTCGGCGTGGATGATTGGCTTGCCCTCATTGCCCAGGTAGGACGCAGTTCCCCTATTGGTAAGACCCTGCTAACCGAGAAAGTTTATGTTTATCGTCTTTTGCTCCTATGAGATCACTGGTGTCCGATATGGAACTGGACGTCACTTTAAGGACATCGAGCCGGAGAACATCCCCAGAGCGATGCAGATGTGGTGGACATGCGAACCGACCTACGTCTTGACCAACATGGCCATCAAGGCCAGTATTGCTATCTTCCTGTTGCGAATTTGCATTACGCGTACGCACAAGATTGTCATCTGGACCATCACTGGTATCACAGAAATCTACAGCTTGTTCTTCTTCCTGCTGTTTGTTCTACAATGTCGACCAACATCACTCTTCTGGCTTCGATACACCAGCAACCCCCCTGGAGGTAGTTGCTTGGACGCCTCGGTGATTGCCAAGGCCTTCTATGCTTACTCCGCTATCAGCTGTTTGTCAGATTGGACCTACAGTTTGCTGCCCATTGCCCTGGTTTACAATCTTCAAATGAGCAGAAGAACAAAGATTTCTGTCGTCGGTATTCTAGCCGCAGGTGCTATGTATGTATCAACAATCCTCTACCCGTAGAATTAGTTTACTGACCTTGATTACAGTGCCTCCAGTGCTACCATCATCCGCTTCCCTTACCTCTACTCCCTCACCGACATCGACGACTTCCTATACTCTACCTCAGATGTCGCCATCTGGTCCACTGTTGAGACTGGCCTTGGTATCACTGCCTCAGCTGTTGCAACACTCCGACCTCTCCTCCGTAACTTTCTTGGTCACGGGTCATCAGCAGATGGACAGGGAAACTCAGCCAGGCCCTGGAAACGAACAGGCAGCAAACATCCAACAGGAGGCTACCTTCGCAGCCATGGCCAGAATGGCCAAGAAGCTTTCGATCTCCACGACAATACTGGCAAGCGTATTGGAGTCACTACCATCATCGACCACGATGACAAGTCAGATAGCAATGGCGAAATAGGCAAGAATGGAAGCAGATCAGAAGCTTCTGACTCTGTCGCTGAGCTCCATGGCTGGAATAGCAGCCAGTCAGATCTGACCGATGCCAATGGTCAGCCACGTGTCCAAAAGGGATGGAATGTGCTGGTCAAGAAGACGGTCATCCAAACTCGAGGATCAGACCTTGCATAAGCCTGATTTGGTCTTGTCGTAAAAAGTTAGAGTAGACATAATTACGAGACGGGGAGAAAACTTGTTTCTCTGTCACACTATACCCTTAGCGCTCCCCTTTAACGGGTGATGAATGATAATACGTTTAAATATCCGTTCTCGAGTCTATTTCATTTCGTAATTGAGACATGTGAAAGGTGGGACATCGATTGAACTTCCATATATGACGGCCTGACACGTAACAATCCGATCTGCCGCCCGTGCCGTGTCGATCCCTGAAAGCAAAATGAGGGGTAAATATCCAATGAAACGGTTAGAAGATGTTTTAAGCTTTGATACTGTGGATTCGACTGAATGTAAAGCAAGATGTAGTTGCAGATTGAGTTTGATCCGCAATTTATAGCTACCGAAACCATCGATAGCCTGTGCAACCGGTAGATCCCGCAGCGGTAATTAGTCTTTGTGGATAAAATACCGAAACGCATCTGTCCATGATCTACAAAAGCTGAAAGAGCTTCAGAAATAGCGTGACGATGATATGAAGTTCCATTATCTGATAATCCCGAGTGCGGTGCTGTTCCTAAGTATAAAAGATCAGGAAGATTCCCAATTTCGTTTTCATACCAGCTTCCTCTCAACCACATCAAAACCCCAACACTCACACATCTTATAACCCCATCCTCTACATTTATCATGGCTGATAAGACGGTACTTAAGAAATAATCTTCTTCTCTCACGCCTACTAACAAGACATAGAAAATCCGCTACACCTACCTCGGTTACGATGCGTGGCAGGCATCTGAGTCCCAACTCAAAAAGTAAGTAGTTCATGATAAAATTCTTCATAATATTGACGAGAGTTTCCTAGGCTCATCCAGGACGACACTGGCGTTGAGTTTTGGATTGAGACCAGATCTATCCCTCCCATGGGAATTCCTCCGTAAGTTGCCATCGGCCGAGCTGACTTTACGTGTTGTCGCTAACTCTTTAAGTCCCGTGACCAAGGAATGCGTTGAGAAACTCAAAGGATTGAATGGTGTCAAGGTTGACCAGATAGAAGAAGATGACTAGTAGAGCTAGACCATGCCAATAACGATCTATTAAGCAGTAGCTATTCAAATCGGGAAAACAACTTTATCATAGCTAAAACCTGTCCAGAATATAAAACCTTCCCCAGTATCCATATCTGAACTGAAAGAATTACTAGATCATATTGGCTATGTCTGGTTCTGTATCCGACAGTGGCAACAAGATGGTCTCATGGTATCAGCACTCATGAGAATTTGACTGCTGAGATCTCCACCCTTGGCGAAGTCTGGGAGATCTTCAGGAACACATTCACGCCATACCCCTGCGACAGGATCATCCACGCTGCTATCGACGGCTGGATTCAGATCCACGACAAAGCAGTGAAGGGCGGTCTCGACGTCACCAGGGTCGCCAATGTCACGGCCAGTACTCATCTCCGCGTTCTGTTGCTGACGGATGATCCCAAGCCCGAGACAGGTCTCCAGGTCAAGTTCAGCATGTATCACGCAGCCGCGATAGCACTCGTTTTCGGCGAAGCTGCCCCAACCCAGTTCACCGATAAGGATCACATAGCAAGAAAGAAATCTGCACAACCTGGGTAGCCTGCAACTTCTCCGCCATTGCCCCACGGGGCCTGATTCGACTCCGCATGGCATTGGCCAATTGAACATCATCGGTGGACTACTGGAGTATCCCCTCGGCGAGTCTCCGCAGTTGCAAACGGATGAAGGCTGTCCAGAACGCCACTGGCATTAATTAAACTCGGAAGTATTTAGTTGCCCAACCAAGAACACTTCTGCTTGACATGACGAATGGGTAAGACAACCCGTGGATATTGAAATCTGTAGCCGTTTGGCTCTTGGCTCACAGATGTTATTTGGACTTAACGAAGATTATATCACCGTTGAATTACTACTCTATTGCCACATAAAGGAAGGCAGACTCTTCACAGCAGAACGAAATCCCTACCAATTTTGCTCGTCATCGATCAGCCATGTTATACGAAGCATAGCATTCATGCTCCGCGCCAATACATGAAACTGAAGCTGTGAGAATGGTATGAAACTACTTGAGAAATTAGGACATAGAACTATGTACCGAATCTTCAACCCATCTCATAGCTCTATAGGTCTAATCAAGCCAAGTTGCTTCGTAAGGGGCGCTGTTATCAGGATAATGAAGCGAGGAAGTTCGCACCTTGGCAACCAGTAGATAAGATTTTTAAATACTTATTAAAAGAGTTTGCTGGCCAATTAATTCTTATGCCTAGGATACTCTACCAATGACAGTTTCTGTCTGAGATTTTCCACGGCCAGATTCCGTGGGCATGACGAATGGGAGCAGCCTTAAATGCGGTACTTCAACCATTCAATCTTTCAGAAATTATAGAAAATACTCTCTGAAGGGAATTTAGGAGTACTTTAGGATAGCTTGGTCGTAAAGTTCTGCTTATCTTATGAAAGAACACTTAACACCCTTATGGACTGATTCCTGATGCTCCTATATATCATTTGTTTCCATCACAGGTACTCTGCGTCTTATTCACTCCCAAAGCTCCAAAGCATTATTCCTGAAGAGCCTCTCTCGGAGCCACTGCTTCTCTTCGGCCAAATCAAGTAAGTGGGACACCCAAGGTCTGACGTCTAAACCTTTAAATCGCGTGCGAGGCCAGTCTGAGCCAAACACCACTCGTTTCGGGGCTTGCTCAAAGAGCTCCAGCGTGACAGGGCCGAGGTCCTCCCAGATATCAGAATCAACGTGACTAAGACAGTATGCGCCAGATATCTTGACCCATGTCGTCCCAGTCTTTAGAAGGCGAATCAAAGATTGGAAGCCCTTGATGTCGTAGGGGTTGATCGGACCCGATGATTTTGGAAGACTTGGGTCGCCAATGCGCTCCATCTTGGTGTACAGTTGAAGGAACCAATCAAAAGGGTTGATAAGGTCGACGTACTTCTTGATCTGGCTCTTGAGCCCGTCAATTGACGTATCATCGCCACACGTCACGAGGTTGACTCGTACAGCGCGAACACCCTCGCTACCCCAACTGCGAATATACTCATGAGATGTGGTATTTGGGTCAAATAACGCAAGAACCAGCGCCAGTTCATTTCCAACCGCACGCATCGAGTCCAATATGAGGGTCAAATCATACCCTTGCGTCACGGTCTGAACGAAGAAGACATGGCCGCACCCGATGCTGTTCTCAAAGATCGCATTTTCCCAGAGGTTATGAACAGGAGGCTTGTAAGGAATGTTTTCGACTGCAGTGTAGCGCGCGGGATCCATGATGTGAAGATGTGAGTCCCAAGCGCCAGCCGGCATTCATGGGTCGGCGCCATATGAGACGTTAGTTGCCCTCTTGGCGATTGATAGAGGTGGTGAAGGAGGACTCATGACTGCTGATTCTGTGATGGCGATGTTCTGAAAGAGGGCGAGACTTAGCGGGAATGACACTTTCATGGTAAGATCAAGAGTTGTCAAGGTGAGCTGCCGACGACAGCGCTGGGGCCTGGGGGGATAGGGCGGTATAGGATGATACATATATCGCCTGTAAGCTTGTTGAGTCACAGAATCGGCTTCGCACTTATCAGTAGCTACTTAGGTGGACTCTTCACTCGGAGGTACCTAGATTAGCATTGCGTGATGTTCCCCACGGGGTTGCTTCTTGATTGCATAACCAAGAGGCACCGCGGGGAGTGTCCGGGTCATAGCCAATGAATGGCCTCAATTCTGCAAGTTCTCGGACATGCTTGAATCAAAATTCCTTCCGGAGACGCCAATGAAGTTGGGGCAAAATGTCGTTCATCACGACGACCTTCCGCGGACTTTGGCCGTCATCGGCAGATCAGCAGAGAACAGACTATGCCGCAGCACAAAGGTGGTATGGAACGCGAGGCAACAACGACCTCATGGCTGCTCTTCAATTCCGTCCCTCGAGTCTTGGATGTCCATCAAACACGTCGGCAAGAAGTATCTTGCCGGCTCTCCTAGTTGTGCCTGTACTATTGGGTAGGCCTGTCGCTTGTTCAGATGTTGTAGCCGATTCCATGAACGTACGCCTTTCATTAACCGAGAGCGTGACACCAAGTCATCGCCAGTCCTGTGGTAGCGGTTGGATCGGACAAGGGTATCGCGGTGTTCTGATTCTGGGTGAGAGTAGACAGGATAACGAGGCAACAGGAGACATGCTGCAGCGCCACGAGTGGTGGGTGGAAACGGTGGATGATGGTGAATGTTCCCATGTGATGTTGAGGTTCAACTCGGGGCATAACAAAATTCTCTTAAGTGGTCGGACCATGAGATTTGCAAGTCTGTTGCCGTCATTCGTGAGATATGTCTTTAACGGTATTATGTGTCACTTGCCGAAATCTGTCGTCGAACAGTAAAGCTCCGTCACCTGGATGAAGGGCTGTTGTCTCAGCATTGCCGAGCCATTTTGAACTCTTATTTAGGACGGACTTGTGAAGCCGTTCAGTGGGTAATGTCCGATTGTCGTTTGGCACTGCAGGCCGTCACGGCAAACAATCAGTAAACAACAGGCAGACAGCACAGAGACACCAGCAGGCCTTGCAAATGTCTTCGGCTAATCTACTCCTTCTCTGACTGAGCTTTCTAAACCCTCGTGTAATACTGAATGGGAATTCCGAAATGTGCGTGACAGTATCGACGGGTATTCAGAGGGATTGACTGACTCTTTCAGAAACACAACGGTTACTTCGCCTCACCATGTCGATTCAACACGTCCAGAGCCTTCTGTCCGACAACCGCGATTTGCGAAATGGTACCCAACAGTCTCACCCCGACAACGCGAAACTTCGTCTTAAAAGGAAAACCCAACAAGTCGAGGTTATTTCTCTTCGCAATACCAACGTTGACTGCCTCCATGTGCCCAGACCCCGGAGCAAGTCACTGCTTTCGGAGAAGAGGTTGAGACTTTATCTCGACTGGAACAACATCTCATCAACCTCAAGACTATGCTCAAGTACTACCGATACTTTCGTGAGGATACTCGCCCTGCATGCCGTTACCATGGCGAGGCACCCTTGACGAGGCTCACTCTGTCGTGAAGGCTGAACCTAGTGTCAAGTCTATCGCTCTGCGAGATATGTTTGTCGCTGATACTGGTCTCTGTAGCTTCAAAATCAGACTTTTCTATTCCTTGTACTGTCGTTTGGAGTTTAGGATAGGCCTTAGCGAACCTGCTTTGCTTATCTTATCTCAAGCGCCACGCTTGGACGAGACAGGTAGTCATCATCTTTCAAATGTCACCTCCTAACACAACTTCTCAATCTTCCATGAAATAACCTTGCAGGTCTTTCAATGGGCTCTTCTCTTATCTCCGAGGCAGAATGACAGTCTTTCAAAGTCATGGCAGCCACGGTATCTATGATGAGGGAAACAGAGTCGGCAATTCTTTTGGCTTATTCCACTCTCCGCTGAAGCTAGCAATGGGACTAAGGGTTTACCGAATCATTCTCATTACAGGGAGCTGATAGAACTCAACGCGTAGCGGCGGTACGTCCCCAGGAGACATGGTATGACCCTCGATGAAATGACTGACCAGGAAGTAGAATAGGCACACAACCTCAACTCCATCTCAATGTTCCGAACATGATAAGCAACGAAGTTCTCAAATTTCTCTAACTAAAGCACCAGAAACCGTTGACGATCGCGGCCCAAGCGAATCAGGAGGATACCCCGAACCCCCGATCAGGCCTAAGCACGAAGCCTCTGTCACTACATGAGATTCACATGTTCAACCAATGTCCTCTCTCCCTGAGTCTCCAATAAGCATGAAATTGGCCGTAACACATGCCCAAAAGGGCCTTCAGGACGGAAAGGCGCATCTACGACTCCCATCAGGTAGTCTGTTTCCAACAGGGGCAAACGGCAACCCAAAGGCCATGGCAAAAGGAGATCTTTCTAGAATACTGGCCGTGCACATGAATTGCCATGCCACATGAAACACTTCAGCCTAATGCCGCCTTTCTCCGGCCGTAATCAGACGGAAAGTGCAGTCGCAGACTTACGAACAGGGAAACTTTCAGCTCAAATTGAGATCAACAGTAGTGGTAAGCTTCGATTTTACTATCACGGACTCGACGAGAGGATGTGACTTCCAAAGAAGCGCTGGCACAGTTAGAGCAAGCCCGACCCGAAGCAGGTCCATATCTCAAGAGACCAACCGAGAGGCAAAGAAATTCATCTTCCGCATACCGAACAACATGCGGATGAAGGTGCAAGAGCATGAGGCTGTTGAGTATCATGACCATCCGGCACAGTCCGGTGGGGATTTCGTAGGACCGAGGATGCGATCACAACCGCACGAGCTTCATAAGAAGTAGATCCCTTGCATTACCGGGTTTTCCCCACGTCAAGAGATTCTTTAACCACAAGAAAATCCTTCTAACTTGATCATAATACCCACAATGCCCATCTCAAGTATGCAGTCCAAACGTCTACTCCTCTATCGATTCAATTCAGGTTCATTTCACCCTCGCACGAAGAAGCCATCATCGCAAGTGGTCTGAACCGAATGAACCCAGACCACGTCATTCACCGATTCATCGCTTGATTCAAGCGTACGCCCGTGACAGATTGGCATTCATACCTTAGGCTAAGCCCTTACCACGAAGGCACAAGAAACTAGTAGAGAGTATGGTAAGATTACATAGGGTGGGAAGCCTGTCTACTTGAGTTAGGGCACTGGTGTCGTGTTTAGGTGTTCGTGTGAGCCTCAAGCGTCAGTACGATGGTGTGCGGACCAGTCTCTCTATCCGTCAGGAGGCAATATTCTTGTGCTTTTGTCAAACGAGTGGTCAATGACATGGCAGATCCAGGTCATAGGCTCGCCTCTCATCCTTTTTGTACAGCATGGACGCCGCCAGAACGACGGAGCCTGTCAATGTTATGAGAATGCAACGCCGAACCGAAGGTCTCTGCAACTTCGAAGAACTCTACCGATTTTAATTGTCAGGAGTGCCGCAAGGATGACACTCTCTTGTTCTCTCAGTCTGCTTTGGCTGCAGACCCTCCAGCCCAATCCACTGCCATCTCGAAGACCCCCAATGCTAGCGCCATGCAGCCACCCCAATGTCGTTTGTTCGGTCCAGCTTGACGTGACTTAGGCCCGGCGGCCGGTCAGTCTTGTGCCTAGACAGCAGGTTCAATATACTACGTGACCTCGTTCGGAAGTATATGAACACTCCACAGGGAGCCTGACCTGGAGTCCATCGATGAAAACCGTCTCTCCGGCAGATAAGCGTCATTCTCAGCATCACTAAACCCTCAACCACAACAACAAGCACAAGACGAGCGCACAATCCAACCAGCGGCCCAACACAGACGCTCCATCAGATGTACCAACAGCGAAGAAAGGTCGCCTCTCTAAGGCCGAAGTCTCTTCACTTGTCACTGACAATGGCATGAATCGAGCGCAAGCCCAGAGACTGATTGAACAGAACTCCCGATTGACGCGCGGTCAAGATGAGGATGAAGGTAAACTCTACCGCAACCTCGTCTTGTGGCCCGGAAACCCCGTCTTTCCGGGCGATAAGAGAGACATTCTATCCTCCCTTGGCGAGTGTCCGGAGGGTTGCCTACAATGATATAAAATCTCCCCAGCCATCTTGTGGCCTCTTCTACACAATCATCAGTACGAAACTGCTACAGCCAGCGACCAGGTGTACAAACCAATCCCTCCAGGGACGTTTTGTTCAATGCTACTGGCGCTGTCGGTGCACCCCGTTAGGGACAGAGATACCAATGACTTCCGTTTTGCACTACATTAGACGATTACCTTCCGCATAGATGATCGTCGTCCGTGATCACCAGGTCAGACTCCCTGTGAAGTGTCCCTACCCTTCTGGAAGGAGGTTGAAGAGTACCCGAAGGTATGCTCAGGTCTTACTTTGAGGGATTCACTGCAGCCAAAAATAGCTCTTTTCGTGATAGAAAGACGCCTTCGCCGCGGCTAGAACTCATGTACAGCGTAGTTCGAGTCATCAAAAACGAGTCGTGTCCAGCACCTCAGGTGTTAATTGACCTGACACAACATGGACATCCAACTTTTGCAGGTACCATCTCACGGTAGTCAGGAAGGCATCCAATCACACAACCTTCAAATTCCAATGGAACTACTAAGTTCAAGAGGCCTTGAAAGGCTGGAAAGCAGAGATCAGGCCACGTAAAGCTATGGGGTAAACTAGCTTGTCCTTGCACTCCAACAGATCTTCGTGGTCTCCTCGAAGTTTTTGTCTATTTGCGATAGAATGGGCCGTGTTCGGGTATGTCCTAACTCAAGCTTTACAGTCAGTTGCCATGTTACTCACGTGGTTTTGTCACGTTGAATGTACAATTCTAGCTCTCCTGTTCAATCCTCGCATGAATCACGAAACCGAGCGCAGCGACGAGAATTTGCAGAGTAAATGAAGTTGAGAGACCTGGTAATGTAATTCGTGGCTCCGAAAGGAGCGGCCGAGATGGGATCCAATCCCAGTTGCCGGTTCCCCCAGCATTGACGTCAGGCGTTGGAACCGAGACGCAATCCGACACTGACAACGATTGATTGAAAGCTCTGGATGTCAACCGCTCAATGAGCGATTCGGGATCATATAATTCTGACTCATCGCGATGCATAGACCCCGGCAACGAGCACTGTATTCATTTCCAGTTTCGTCGATCGACAAATGGCGTACTCGATCCCACTGAGCAACGATAACACCGAGCGTGCATGGTTTATCACTATGTACAGCCGATTATCTGACATACGCATCATCCAAGAACTTGATGCGTGTCCGCGGGGGGTAAAGCATGTATTGAGCGGCACCGACAATGAACACCAGCGTGGAAAGTCGGCAAGAGATTCTCTCGTGATGTGTGTCGAGCTTCGGCTAGGGGGTAGGTATTGGCAAACATAGTCACATCATAGAAATGCTCTAGCAGGAATCTCGACGATGCACATGCCTTCTTGTTGACGAAACAGAAGGCAAGAAACATACGGCAGCCAGGGCATGAGGAATTCATCCATCCACACGCATGGCTTGAAACCGCCGACCTTGGTAAGATTGTTTCGGCATCCATTGGCGGAACTTTCTCTTCACGGTCGGGTATTTGGAAGCGGACCGAGGAAAGTGAGAGGGTCACTGTATCTTTAAACGCAATGATGCTTGTTGTGCTCTGAAGACATCCTGCTCACAGGGCCGGGGAGGAAGACCGATCTCAGCGAGAATTAGCGTACTGCTGAAGGTCTATGCCTCATCAAAGTGGCCGTATCTGGCGTGACGATCTCCAAAAAGATGCAGAGACATTAAACTTCCTTGTAGTCACAGTTCTTTCACCGCTGGTGATTACTGTGTCGCGTTGTATCTATCGTTCTACTTGCGTGTCAGTAAGCAATTTATTGCACCAATTGTACATACCTGCACTCGTGTTGCGGTTCTACATTCGCCCTCATGACGAATACCACTGTCACTCGCCAGTGGTTGCTGTTATCCAAAGAAATCTGTCGGGCCCTGATGATCGTGTGAGGAACAGTTGGAGATGCCATAAAACATGGTTTGCTCATCCACCAGCCCGTCTAACTTTTTCCCTTATCGCCGCTTAACTCATCCTAAAGGCCATATAGCGTTTACCTGCTCTTAAAGGTCTATCATATTATATACCTAGGCTAGGTTTTCCTTCACTTCTTTAACTACTACTTCTTTATTTTTATATAGAAACTTTAGTTTATTTTAAGGAATATCCTTCTAATATTTAATTTATATATATAT
>JABFAI010000514.1:0-29822 GCA_013266175.1 Fusarium gaditjirri
TGTTGGGGGAGCAAGAGCAATTTGCACATGTTGGAGCTGAGGTGCTGGGGATGAGTTCTGCTCAGTTTTGAGAGGCTCCTCTTCAGATATCTCCGGAATCGGCGGGATCACTTGAGGTGGCGGTAATTCAGCTTGTTGTTGTGCCTGCTGTGTTCGCTTTGCTGCCTCACCTCGGGTCTCTCTTTTACTATTCTCTCTCACTGGAGGCAGCACAGGAGTCACAGACTTTCTGGTTTCTGTCAATGGTAGAGGAACGGGAGTCTGTTGGGTGGGGGGCTTGGAAGGTCCTGTAGCAGACACTGTAGCAGGACTTGGCGTTGGAGACTTTACCGATCCTCTTGTGGTCCTACCAGGAATAGGTATGGGAACGGGCGTTTGTGCGTGTTGCGCCGCAGCCAGACCGCCGGGTGCTGTAGGCGCGGATAATGCCTGCTCAGGACTCGGGCCCTTATTCAAAGTAAGCTGAGGAGGCGGCGGGACTGGCGTCTCAGTTTTGGCTCGCTTGGCCTGAGGCCGCAGGGACTGGCTATCCGTCTTTTCAGCACTCTCGTTGCTGTTGTTAGGTTCCTCCGGCTCCGGCTCCCTTTTTCGTTTGGTCGACCGCGATGCAGCTCGGGTTTTTGCAGGTTTTGGAGTCTCTCTGGGTGTCTCAGGAGTTGGCGTCTTTGGAGCTGCTTGGTTTCCATTATTGCTGCTGCTGTTGTTTCCGTTCCCGAGAAACAGCTTTGCAGCTTGGTTCATCTTCCTTGCGGATTCCTCTGCTTCCTCTACTGCCATCTTTGCAAGATCTCTATCCCTCTTTAGTTTCTTGGCCTCATTTAGCTTCATGCCCCTGTTGCTGGTCGGGACCTCTTCAGCCTCGAGTACCTCGACACTCATGGCGCCAGCCGGAAGTTGTTTCTCCCCAGATTCGGAGTCTACGACAGGTTTGGGGACTGAGGGTTCGAAGGATTCCCCTTCATCTTCAGCCTTTTTTTTGGCCTCATGATATGCATCAGGACCACGTCCAAGAGCTTTGAGCTCGCGAGCGATCATGGTCTCGCTGGGAGTCCACGTTGCATTTTTCTTCATACGTTTCCGCAACTTGGCCAATTCGTATTGAGTGAGCTGTAGCCATGGGGCATCAGGACTGCCCACAACTGCATCTTCAGGCGGAGGCTGAAGTAGAGCGGCGTTGTTGGCGGCAGCAGCTTGGCTTAGAGCTGGCGTAGCATATGTGACTGGACGAGCAAGCCGGTTTGGTGTCTTTGGTGGTTTAGTAGTAACGACCTTGATTCGCGCCCCAGGAGCAGGCGTTCTTCGATTTGGCGCGGGTGTATCAGAGTCTTCATCTGAGCTAACTTCGCTTTCGTCGGTGTAAGAGTTAGAGTCAAGATCGTACGGCGCCTGTATTTCGCCGGGTACAATAATTCTAGGAACTTGTGGACGTCGAGACTTTTGGCCATCACCAGTAGCTTTGTTCGGCGCTTTGCTCCTTGCTAATTGTGGCGATTTTGATTGAACAGGACTCTTGGGTTCTTCTGTTGGATAGTTGTCTCTCATCTTCCGCAGCTTGGAGAGTAAAACTTTGGCCTTGGCGTAGTGCCGGTTTATGTTCTCAGACATTCTAATAGCTTCAGCATGGGCGAAGGTGCGAGAGTTGATGGCTTGCTCCAGCTGTTCAGAGATGTCTGCCCTCAGTTGAACCGGCGCCGGACGCTCCTCTTGGGGAAGTGTTGGTAATCGGCCCCATATTGCTGTCAAATCGTGAACGTTGTGGGAAGCATTCGCATAGGTTTGGTCGAGTTGGCCGATAAGGGTAAGGGATCGCACGATATCGGAAGGTAGATAATCGGTGAAGTCGAGAAAGTCCGTCACAGTTGTCTGGGCATCAGGATCCGCGCGCGATTCCATAGATGCGAGACTGTCGATGCGCTCAAGCGAAGGCGCTTTTAGAGGTAAAGTCCGGGTCGTTGGAGAGATGGCCTCCATGTTCGTGTCGCCATCGAGATCTGTTCCTTCACCCATCATCACAGTCTGAATTTGACGCACCCAGAGGAAAAAGTATAAAAACGATCGTGTGTAAAGCGCAAATTAGGACGTTATGGCGATGGATAAATTGTTGAAGCCATTTATCGATGCGGGTTATTGCGCGTCTAGAGCTAACGCGACGGCACCTCGTTGGCGACGTCAATAGTGGCCTTGGTGCGCTTGCCCCAAAAAGACTTAGCCCCACATGACCGCCCCCGGCGAAGCTGACTCATCCTCGTTTGGGTACAGGTGCTGTACTTGTAGGTATGTTCGAGTCCCAGAACCCTGCTGCCTACTAGTTAGGTAGGTATAGTAGGTAAGCAGCGCCAGGCTGCACTGCAACTTGAACTTCCAGCTGTTGAAATGGTTCTGCGCTTTGGCGATTTGAAATTTGCGCGTATGCGATCAGAAAATATTCTGTGTGTTTCCAATATCTAGTAGGAGCCCAAGGCGCCCTCGTGATCTAGTGGAACGCCTTACCGAAGGAGTCATGATAGATCATGGAACCCTCTAGCGCAGCGTCTCCGAGTATGCCTTGGCCTTGGAAACTTGGAGCCACCTTGAAACTCGGCAACATTTATACCGATTACCGAGAATGATTTTCAAAGATGCCTTGTATTCATGGGAGATCGTCGCTTGGGTGTTGAAAGTTTTCAAGGTGAATGGACTTCAATACTGGAATTACAAAATTTTGAGGTGACTGAAAGACCCTGAGGTCATTGCGCAGTGAGTTGGTTACTATAGTCATGTTCACAAGAAATCTGAAGGCATTTCTTTGGAAGTCGTAGACTTTATGGCACTCTATGTTCCCTTGAAACTACATATTCCAATCTAAATGTCTTCTGTTACCATCTTGTCCTTGTGAAAGACTTCCCCCTCTAAGATAGAACTGAATCTATGATGATCTTCCAAACGCCAAGCGGAAATAGTCCCAACGCAAACCCAAAACACAATTCCCAATCTAATAATACAAAAGTCCCAGCCATAGCCTCCTGTCCATGCAAGAAATCCTCTATTCACAATTCCGTCACATCACAACACCCAGTTACCAGTCCCAGTCGGGCTCAGTCTCCCTCATCATGACACCTCCGGCCACTTGCTCAGACTCTTCGACATAGTAGCTTGAGTCGCTTCCGATCAATGTCAGAGTTCCGTAGACAATCAGACGTCGGCATTTCCTTTATATTGTTAGTTGAGGCCACATTATAGCTTCAAGTGTACCTACAATAGCCCTGTGATGCTCACGTTTCCGTAGATCTCCAAGTCGGTGGCCTCGAGTGTTCCCACGACTCGGAGCTTTCCACAGCCCTTGATCTTGTCGTTGGCAACGGTGTATCCGTTCACCAAGATGTTTCCATAGGCCTTGACCTTGCCACTGTTTATTTTGTCAGTCTCAGATCAAACTCAGGAGAAGGATCGTACTCACTCGCATCTGATGCTTCCGTTCAGACCAAGGCTTCCATAGGCGTCAACCTTCTCTCGGACGATCACATCTCCGTTCAAGCTGATGCTGCTTCCAGATTTGACGGATCCAACAACCTCAATGGGTCCGTTGAGATCGATCTCATGGTCGCTCTTGATGCTTCGAGATCTCTTGAAAGCCGGGGGGCTAGCGTAAGTAGAGGTGGTGTTGTAGTAGCTAGCCATGTTCAAGACTTTCGGGTTTGTTTCTTTGTTTCAGGCGTTCTCTCAGGAGGTTGCAATTGTTGCAATAGTGGTAGTGGTTGTAAGCTGTTATGCAAAGATGTGAGTGAAGATGGAATTATGAAGTACTGTCCTTAGGAACAAGGACCTTCTTCTTATACTTCATGTTTTCAACCCGTTTGCGCAAAGAGGTTGAAACTACACATAGGCATACTGGAGCCTTAAGGGACTCACGTCCATACTAACAACCCCTTGCTATGTTAGCCCCAGCCATAAGGCATATCTTGCAGGACGAGATGGGACCCTTATTACTCAAGCCAGGCACGGGACCCGTAGATGGATACCGAGATGCCGGGCACTGCAGCAAAAAGGCGTGACGCCTTATGCAGGTTGGAGCAATAGAGTAGAGGCTTATCGGGCTGGCCAATGGAGATATGCAGGTCTAGGAAAGGATGGGAGGGCTAGCAGTGGTTTGTGATTCATCTTGAACCTACCTACCTACACCGGGTGACCAAGTATCAAACTCTTGATTGGCATTTCAACTTTATTGTAATGATTGATTCATTCCAAGATAACCCAACTCTTTCTCATGCTATTGCTCTTTAGATCGACATAACTGCTGTACTATTCAAGCTCATGAGTCTGGAAGAGACACCCGAGGCACTCTTTGTGGAGTCCCCAGCCAAGAATGTCTAACAACAGGGGTGTATCAAGTCGTCCTATATCCAGGACCGAGACCAGGACCAACGCCTCATTTTGTCCCACGAACACCACCATTTCACAATCTTGACAATGAACCATGACTGACTAACTTCATTTCTTGCATTCACAGGCCCAATGCGTCATAAAAAACCCAGAAATTGGGGATTCAGCTCAGCAGGGCTTGTAAGCTTAGGACTCATTTTACTGGTGTTTGCCTGGGGAGACACATCCCCTTGAGTATACCGAATTGTCGATCAGTCTGCGTCCAGTTCTGCTGCCTTGATTCTCGGGCGTAGTCTAGTGTACCGTATCGTATCGTGCTGCAGGCATTTTAACGTTGAAACCCCTGTTCTCGTTAAGAATCGCCCGAGGCTGTACAGTCTCTTAGTCCCGTTAGTCTACATCGACTTGTCCCCAGTTGGATCTGCGCCTCAGCCCTATGACTGACCTTTTCTTGTTGTTAATTCGCTGATGCTGGAGTATCCCCCGTTTAGAGGCGCACACCACCCTGTTTCCTTCTAGAAGACGCCAAGCCATTGCCCAGGATGCCCCATTGTTGCCTAATACCTACCAAGCACTCAAGGCATCTACCTACCTGGTACCCTATCTAGGTAGGTATACGATATCTTGACATTCACAACTGCGATGAATTTGGTTTTTCATACCTACCTAACTATCTCTTCTTTTGATCTGGCAAGACTGTTTTAGAAACAAACTCCTAAAAATGGTATTCATACGATAGCAGAGTAACAAAAAAGAGACGTAGTAAATTACATAGAAAACAAAATTCATGGTCACTTGACAACGAATTCAACATCGTCAAGTACCCACGCCCTGAATCCTTCTGACTCCGATCGATAAATGAAACCGGGGTGTTGATCCCTCCATCTCAAATCAAGGATGTTCTCGACACCCTATCCTTGCTCCCCACCAAGTTCGTCTTTGTAAGGCTGGTATAGCCTTCTAGAATATGAAGTCTCATTCATTTAATCTCCGCCCACGAAGCCCAGGCCAACGCCGCTGCAGATGGCAGCAAATGCCCAGACGCCCGCATACACGGCAGCACCAGAGGCATCGACACGATACAAGGTCTTGGACGAGGCGAGGAACGTGTTTACTGCAGTGACAAGGGCAACGACAATTGTTCGACGAATAACAACCTTGGTCTTGACAGTGTAACCCCACACATTCCACCAAACGGTCTCCCCGAGAGATGCAGCCACGGGATCAAACTCGTTAAGCTTGTCGTCCTCCTTGGCACGTGCTGTCGTGGCGAAAGGCGCAAAGATAAAAGTGCTGGCGGCGATGCCGAACAGGGTCGTCACTGGGAGAATTGCAGCGTATGAAGCATTGTAGGCGGGCTCCAATGTCGGCACTCCTGAGTAGTTGACAACAAGAACACGAGGCAGAATGAATCGTAGCGACAGGACGAGGACAACGGTGTAGATGCCCGTTGAGAGAGCGGCCGTATACGCCTGGAGAGGAAGATCGAGAAGCTCGCGGTTGGGCAGACCTGCAGCAGCGGCAGCTGAAGGCGTATGGATAGTAGAGAGCGGGCGAAGCAGGAAGAAAGGCACAGCAATTGAGAGAACGTCAATAGCAAGAGCCGAAGCCGAAATAGTCCAGTTAAGCTCATAGAAGGTTGAGAGGAGGTAGTACTGTTCATCAGTCAGTTTTTTGTTGGTCCATGTTTTGCGACAGGTGGAGTCAACTGACGTGAGGGCCATGAGCGAGAAGATTCAGCATCGCAACGTCCAGGCTATCCAACTTGCCATACCATCCCAAAGTCAACTCAATCCTAGCATCACCGTTAATATTTCATCCATTACCCAAGCTCATTGTCGTCGACTCACACTCTCCATCCGGCAAGAAGCGAAACCTCTGCCCAGGTATCCTGGCTTCGGCTCAGAGCAGCAAGCTCGCCGTTGGTAAGCTCGCCCAGCAAGCTGTATCCAAGCGAAGCCATCGCAAAGCTTGTCGCAACAGCGAGAGGGAACTGCGCCTGGCGGGGGACCGCGTCGCGAAAGGTGCGCGGAGGTTGCTGGACCTCCTTTGGCGATGATGGAATCGTCATCAAGGCTGTGTCATCATCGCCATCCGCGGCGCTTCGTCGCGAAGTCATGGTTTATGGGCTGAGACACGCCACTTGTCTAGAACAGATATATACTAGATATGAGAGCGTCGCGGTGGAGAGACAGCAGGGCGCTGATAGTTGGTGATGTTTATGTATCCGAGGTACGTCTTTCTTGTGCGTCAGGGAGTATAGTGACAGCTGGAGCGATAGAGTGGGGGTGATCCAATAGATGTGACGTTGACGTCGTTCCCGTCGTCGTCAAGGGTAACTGACTTCATTTTCTCCACACTCGAAACTAAGATGACATTGGGTTAGTCGTCTAGGAGAGGTAAGAAAACTTAGGACCTTTATGCTAGGTGAGAAAAACACTTGGGTAAATTTAGTATATTTTGGTCGGTCTTTAGACCAGTTAATTTTGACATCCTGGCTTAACGTCTGAAGTATTCTTGCTCTATGGGGGTCTTCACCAGCCGACTGAGTTGAATTTTCTTTCTCCTCAAGATGATGAGCTTCTTCTTCTTCTTCTTCTTCTTCTCCTCCAATTGAAAAATCTATCATTCACGCTACAATCAAGTGTGGCCAAGAGAAGGAAGCTCATCGATTTCTCTCATCTTGCTATCTCCCTCAACAGTCCTCTAACAGAAGAGCCTGCATCTTCTTCTGCTCCGTTGTGACTTTGAACTGCGTCATGTCTCATCACCTTACTCTTCTTAATTGAAACTTCTTCACTCTTGCTCACATCTCATGGTGATTCAAAGTTAGAACACGGGATGTGATTCTCAATGTTTGATTTCCATTTGATAGATAGGTATTTATTTGGGTGCCAACTCGACGCCTATCCGAATCCTCACTTTAACCTCATGGCAATGCAATCTCATCTAGCTCCTCATATCCCCAAAAAATCTGGGCGAAGCAAAGAAGGGCCTTTCCAACTCATCGGTGCTAAAGATCCGTGGCGGAGCTTGGTCCACCTCAACACGCTGTATAGGTATGTGTACATATAAAAAAGAAGGAATAACGTGTATGTCCATCGACGTCATCCGATATATAATCCAACTCCAGAGCCCACATGCCCGACCCAAGAGTTATACTCCGTCCCAATCGTTAACCCATTAGTGATACGTACAGAATCTTTCATTCCTCCATGCGACCAAAAACACCATCGTCATCATCTTCACTACGACCGCGCGAACGCATCTCGAAGTCGTCGTCATCCATGACCGAATCACCGCTACCGTCCATTCTGACGTCGTCGCTAGGGCGTCTCATCTCACCACGAGTGAAGCTCTCAGGCTGTCGACTTGGAAAGCTGTTGATGAAGCTTGCAGACAGAGACGCTGCCTGATCCAGGTATTGAGCTGGCAGCGGAGGAACAGGAGGAGCATCAGCAGGAACCATGGCAGGTCGGGATCCGTTGTTGCTACCAAAACTGCAGCTCAGAAGCTCAACTGCAGCAGCCAGGTCCCGATCGTCCTCGCCTGTAGCGTTACGCCCGGAAGATCCTGGGCGGTGTTCATGGCTTGGCTGGCGGTAGTGACCAAATCCTGAACCGTACGGCACACTTCCTGCTCTGAAGGAAGCAGCCGAAGTAGACTGGAAGCTTGTCGCGTATCCACCATTGCTGCTGAAGCGCTTGTTTGGGTACGAAGTGCCGTCTACATTGACACCTTCAGCAAACGGAGGTGGGGTAGTGTCGGCCGAGCTTTGTCGCTCAGCGGGATCAGAGTATCCGGACGCAGCAGGCGAGGATGAACCAGCTTCACTCTGGAAGTCCTTGGTAGACTCGGGGGGAGTGTCAGCGCTGTTTTCAACGCCGTTCATGGTTACCAGAACAGAAGCAGCCTCAAGCAGTTGAACCTGCTGATGCTTGGAAATAAGCAGCTTTGAGGTCAAAGCCCATTCAGGTGTATGTTCCCACCTAGACACAGTCAGTGACACCGATCATGGATACGAAACGTTACACGCCAAAAACAGCTCTCATCTCAAGATAAGAGCTGTTGTGCTGGGGCAAGTCATTGGGAGGAGGGGGACCAACAAGTGCTTAGTCAAGCAACTGCTATGCTTGTAGCCTTTGCCGCACTTGTCACAGCGAACCTCAACCCTGTTGCTCTTCTTGCTCTCTTTGAGAGTCTGACCCTCACTGGCACGGCGTTGACGAGCCTTCTGGAACTTGGTAGTTCCCTCGTCAGCCGAACCCTCATTCACATCGTCCTCAATGGCGCTACCATTGAGTTCTTGCTTCGTTTCGGGTATCGACTTGTGGTTCGGGAGACTAGCGGGGGGAGAGGGGAGGCTACCGACGAGGGCAGCCCGGGCAGCAGCGCTCTTGGACATCCGGCGTCCACCATTGCCGATGGGCAAGGCGGAAGAACGCTCACTTTCCCGAAGAGCAGCGGCGATCGCGGTCACATTGGTATTAGGGTTGGTGACAGACTTGCGTCGAGTCACTCGGTGGTTGGCATTCAGAGCACCTGTTAGCAGCGAGTGCGAGCTCGTCCGAGCGTGCGATTGGCGGCCGGGCAGGGCCGACGATGTGGACGACATCGGAGAACGATTCTGAGTCAATGGCCTCGAGGACTGCTGCATTTCCTGAAATGGACGAAGGAGATCAGCAAATCTGGGCCTTGGAAGGTTGTTCTGCCATCTGGCAGGTCGTGCACGGAGAGATCATGACAGGGCAAGATCGGGGTATGAGGCAGGGCTCGGGTCGGTTTGCCTCCGAGGATTGAGGGCAGCGTACTTTGGATGAGGCCATTGCCGGCGACTTGGGATGGATGTTCAGGATTCGACCGACTTCAGTCGTGTCGATCTCGAACTATGTGTTTGGATTGGTGTTGTTAGTTGCTCTTGGGCTTGAAGTTTGTGAAGTGAGGTTGTTAAGTGTCAAGTGTTAAGAAGGAGAAGTAAGGTCCCAGAGACAAACGAGAAATAATATTTTGGGAGACCAGCCAAGGTGTGTGGCAGAAGGTGCGGGGGAGTGTATATTGGCTCTGAATAGATGGCTGTGTGAGTTTATCACCTCGCTAGTACCTATTGAGGAATCACTGAAAATGACCTTGGCCTTGGAAGCCTGAGAGGGGCCTCCCTCTATGGCTCTACTTGAATGAACCAAGTAGCCAAACAAGCCTGGAGCGGCCACCGGTTCCAACGCCTTCTCCCCCAGGCCCAGGGGCATCCGTCCATTCAATGGCGGCAGGTGGAGAGTGTAAGACGAGCCAATTGGTTGGCTCCGTTGCCCGAACTGAGTTGCAGCAAGGAAGAGTGTAGAGAGCGCCTGACCTGGCTCGTGGGGGCGTGTCCTTTGTAAACTGTGGGCGTTCGATGCGCCCTATTAAGGAACTGGCCAGAGAGAACGTCGCAATCGGACGGCAAACAGGGGCTGAGCCATCTTCCCCCTGTTGCCGACCTGAATAGATATAGCTTGGTACTTAGATATGTGAAAAGTAGGTAGATACGACACGATAGTGCCTGACTCCTTTGATGATGAGGAAGTTGCAAACGCATAAACTTCATTGTTGACAATCAGGTACCATCTTATCAGCGAGAAACAGCGACGGGTGAGGGAGATACGGGCGGAAAACCGAGGTACGTATCCTCTCATTCCCCTCCTCGTAGTGCATGAGGCGCTGCGTTTTGCGCTGTACCCATGATTGGATCCTTGGATAGGCTTTTCTCGATAAGGTATGAAATGGGTGATGGTTCTCTTTGTGCACCATCATAAAAAGAAGTGCAGACGTGCCAGTGTGCTCTTGTCCGCTGCACAACGTTGTAGCCAGGGGATGAAACTAACCGTTTCCCTAGAGCAGCTGTATCTCAACTCATCAGGTCCCGTCTGGACAAACGTTGCCGGTCGATGTGGAATAAGAGTTCAGCGGGAGCATGTCGACCAAGTCCGATAGTAAGGGAGACGTGCCGGGTCGGGTTCTCATCGTCCGTTTTTCTTGTTGGGAAGCATCAGCAGTCAAATCGTCTCTGCCATGAACGATTCTGGGCTGATTCGTCACCCGACACGTCCATGTTCTCATCCTCTGGTTGTACATAATACAGCACACGATTTTGTACAGTTCGCTCACTTCACTGCACTTGGCTGCCTGCTCTGGCTGCTCGCTCTCCATTTCCCCAACTTCCGAGACGGGTAGAGTGGACAGTGGCCCCGTGGTCTAGCTTGGCGAGGCCATCCGACGTCCGCACCAGGCTTAATCGAGATGGACAATGAAAGCTCGCACTGGGCGGAGAGGGTGTTGATGAAATGAACGAGGGAGGACTGATTTGGAGATGGACATGAAGTGGGGTGGTGTTGAAGCCTGGGGAATCGAGAGAGGGGCTGTACACTCGTACTGTACTGCAAAGGTGCGCGCTCGCTTTCATTCAATTTGCTGGAGCCTGGTTACCTAGATGGCGGATGGCAGACAACGAGAGACTTCAGTCCTCAGACTTATGCGACAAAAATACTTAGAGTATCTTAGGGAGATTTAATAAACCTAGTCAACTGTTTGCATAGAATATTCTTCAGATATCCAAAGTTGTGCAGGAGAGGGCTGCTCAATGTGTCTCAATGCGCGAGCCAGTTCAAGCATCGAAAACAATAGTTTGATGCATGTCCATACATAGCATACCTGGAAATGACGGTACGTTTCTATGCGGTGATAGCGAACCTGTCTCAGATTCTGCTACCGGGTCCAGGTGTCCTTGCCCTTCTCGGTCCTCGATTTGATTCGAGAATTGTTTAGCTTTCGTTCATCTCGACCCAGTGGCCGACTCATCTTGCATCGGATATTTTAGAAGCGAGCCGAAAATCTTAACCGAGAATCTTAGGGATCGCTTTGCCCTGCATCGAAACTTTTGCTGCCTCACGGAATAAATCTTTCCGTCTTCTTGTGGCTTGAGGTCACCCACAATATAACGAAGCTTCAGTTCCGTTTCTGGAAAATGGCCTGAAGTAAACGGATAGGAGAGACAGTAGCGATTCGGGTCAAGGACGAGAGAGCGTAACGAGGCTCTTGTGTCTCTCGCTAGCTGTACCAGCTTGAGACGCGTCTAATAACACGTCAGACCAAGGAGCGATGGGTTTGTTTCGAGCCCTGTTGGGTGGAGGTTTGGAAAACCTGTTTCAGTGACCTTTCACGCGTAATCCTTTCCCATAGACCGCATGAAGTTTTTATGTTTTGAGTTTAATTGTGCAGTTAGAATTGTGTATCTGAATGGACTGGATGCTACCTCGAGTGTAAACGCGAGCGGCTCACATCAGCGGTATCCAGGTACGAGAGATTAAGACCCAGCGGTAAATCGAGCATTTACAACCAGTCATTTCTGAATGACTTGTAAAAACCTTTCCAAATGCCAATAGGAGACTGTACCAATTCGGCTCATTGCATCAATGTCCTGACCTGACATTGAATGAATCCTCTATAAGCATCCGTACTGCGTACCACTTACACGTGGTGAAGATCCCCGTCGCTTCAGACCTAAACCCTTGACCTAACCCTTGACCCTACTCCTTTTTGGTTTAACGTCAAGGTGAGGAGCCCTGATCTGATCAGATAATGCTGCTTCTTTGGTCAACTCAATCGCTGGACTGGGCTGATGTTTTATAACCCGGTCCGGACATGGCATTTGTGTCTCTTGTTGTTGGACAAAGGTTAGCTGGATAGGAGTTCTTATTCGGCAGTGACTGATTCCAGGGTGATCCAAGGAAAAAGCTTTAAGACCCCTTAGTTTCTAAAAAAAAAAAAAAAAAAAAACGGTTTTTTTTTTTTGGACTGAAAGTCATGATAGCTGTTTGCTGGAACCACTAATTCCATATAACCTCAAAAATTATTTCCTTGAATGCGTAGGGACGTATTACTGTTACTTCATATTAAGGCCTCGTAGAGAGCACTCTCGCATTTCGAGTACGAGATACAGTCTCCATCTTCATCATCAGGATTGCATTTCCCCGAAATGGACCTGGGGCGTGTATATAACAAGACGCCCAGAGGGTTTAGCTGCATATCCTTTTCATGGGCGTCAGCTACGCCCACTACACTGTGGCGCTGTCATCTCGAGTCTGAACTCCTGGGAACAGTAAAAGGAGATGCCCTGAATTTAGCTGCCACCGCAATCTTTAGCCTCTAGAGCGCAACTAAAACGCAGCGCGGAGGCTCCAGACATCACTAATATAGAGGAGAGCTGAAAAGGGAACCGTGCTCAGCAGGGTAAAAGAAGTCCGTCGGCTTATTGCTCAGTTGCAAGATGGTCTCTTTGATGACACGCAATGCACTGTGCGTCTTTTCCACTGGTGGTGGCCTTTTTGAAGAAAGAAGCCAGATTAACCAGATTCTCACGTAATAAGGGAACAGAGGTAAAAGGGATGCGGGTGTGTATATGCCAATGTAACAAACAACCCGAGCGATGGATGATGATACCTCAGAGGAGAGGCGGTTGAAGTGTCCCAATGGCCAATGTCAAAGAGTTTGATGCGAATCTTCTGCGGCAACCACCTTCACGTACTGTATTGTCGAATCCTGGAGCTCTCCCCAGTCGCAGTTGCATTCACATTCGCAGTTCGATAGGTTCGTGATATTCAGCCAGGATTTTAGAGATACTGTACACATTGTTACCCCTCAAGTGGTTAAGATCATCCCGTCTCTGTTCTAAACCTGTCCTGGATGATTGACCGGTCTCACCTGACAAGCCTGCCGATTGCTGGTCACAAGGACCATCAAGAGGAGGCATCGCATCGTGGGGAAGAAACCTTGACATGTCTATTCCTGTTGTGCACATGCACACGAAGTAACTACTGATGATAGTTGTGGAAGGTGTAACATCAAATGATGGACTGCCGGGTTTCTAGGTCCAGTCTATCGAGATCTCTCTTGTTTCTGTAATTGTTGATTTTGTAAGACATGAATGGTATGCTGACTCGATTAATAGCAAACCAAGGCACAAACTCCATTCTTAGCAGTCAAGATTTACAACATGTTCCTGAATATCCTCCGAAACCACTACTGTCTTGAGATAGGGCCTCGACGATCAATTCGAATCCCAGCTCACGTCGGAAAAAAACTGCCAATGAAGCTATGCCCTCTAATGCCAATTTCTTTTTGTAACGATTGAGCTTTAACATATGGAACTACTGATCTGGACATCAGTTTGAGTGGTTACAATATTTCTTGATAATTATGCATCTTTCTTACACAAATAATACCGAATTAGCTTTGAGAATTGGTAACAAGATTCCAACTTTTTTATATTTTTCAAGTTTGTGATACAATGACGCCATCAAATGATCTCCCCTGGCCATGGAACCCTTGTCGAAGAGCATCATGCCGTGGATTCTTGACTGCTATGTTCTGATGTCGATTGCTCATTGACTTTTCAGTTTTTTCTGACACATGATGTAACCCTGACACATGATGTAACCCTGACATGAGAATGGACAGCAAACAAAATGAAGGCAAGCTCAATCTGGTATGGGTGATGGATTCCTTAAAGCAAAGACTCCATCAGAGCCTCAGAGAGTGGAATTCTGGGACGTACAGTATTGTGACCTTCTGAGCTTACCTTGACAAAGCCAATCAGACTCAGCAAACATTCCTCCATAGTTCACCAATCTCGATCTTCGATCCTGTCTTGGCCAGCAAAGGATTGAACAGAAAAAACCCCCCTCACTGCCGTGCGAGTATGCCGGGTATTGGCTACCTCTGAGACATTGGCACGAGGGCGTCGACAAGCCTACAGTGTATTGCATCTGAGTGCATTGTAGCGCAAGAATGGCCTGAGTCCAGTGCTCCCTCTCTTCCTGGATGTCTGTTCTGCAATGCAAATCACTGGCCAGCCGCCTGCACTATGGCGATCCGGGGTGCTTGATAAGGCACAAGCACAAGCACCAAACAAAGACCGGCTCTCGCAAGACCTGCTGCCTGATTCTCAGGCTTTTCCCTATTGGAGTATGGTTCTACGCAAGAGGCTTAGCCGGCTTCATGACAGACGGGGCCCGGGTGGATTTGTGATATGCCAGCAACACACAGTCCTGTCCAGTTCACCAACCCAACAATAACCTCTTCCCCGGGGGGGCAGAAGACCTAACACTAATCCAAAAGGGTTCGATGCAAATAGAATGTTCAGTCACGACCCCTTGGTCTACAGGGCAACAATGAGCGTGGTGGAAATGGATGATACCGATTTATTCATGGATGGTATAATATGAGCTACAACGACCCAGAATATCAACCTATTCGGACCTTTGAATCCACTCCTATGTAAGGGAACTCAGCGTACTCAATGCTGTACGGTACGGCGGCGGTCACGGACTACGGACAGCCGATTTGTACAGCACATACCGTACCGCGGCTTAACTCGTACCACCGGCACTTAGATAATGATGCCGCCTATTGCTGTCGGTTCAGAGCGGCAGTGAAGCCCGAAGCTCCGTCTCCGTGAGAACCTATTTGCTGTCGTGTTCTGTCGCCGAGGCTTTCCCCGCCTTCACTGGATTACCTACTGTTACCCCTCTATCACGACGCGGCCGCTGATATGGATATGGAATATGGGTATGGATATGGTTGAGCGGGACTCGCACATAGCGTCGACAATACACACAGGGGTGTGCGTGCTCTACACTTGCATCACAACAGGGATTCTAATGAGAATGTGGATATTCCTCTCAGTGTCTGTCTTGATAAGAAGGGAAATTCATGCCTCATGTTACTGGAACACTGACAAAGAGTGTTTGAAGGATGCCTGGACGATGCTCCTTGGCATGTTACAAGAATCAAGAGCAACGTATGTAAGTATGTTCGGCGTTGTCGACCTCTTGTTATGCTCCTTAGCCCTTGGCTGTTCCTGCATGATATGGAAGCTCCGTCTACGTGGTATCATCTCATTGTGTTTTGGAATCTCCCTCACATCCGGCCCAACACGAAGATATGACAAGGATTCCATCACTGTGGTCAACCATTAACTGCTACAGAGGTTCCCAACGCCATGATCTAGACTGCCACCAGCTCCTGTAGATCAGCAATGCTTATCGGGCTCGGCCAGTTTAGAACATGGGATGAAGGAATGTTGGGAGGGGACCCTGCCTCAGCGACGAGCCCTACGACGAGCCCTACGACGGGTACCCGAATTCCTTGGTTCCTTGATTATTATTCCAGAAACGCGATAACCTTTTTTAAGCTCTGTGGCTTGACTATTGTCGGCTGTAAGTTAGGTTGTTGATGAGGCTTGACTTGATTCCATGGAGACCACATATTGCCCTGAAATGCAAATCCAAGCAAGTCATGGCGTGATGATCTGAAGATATGAGCTCAAAAAGGTTATTATTCGCAATTCACAGTAAGTTTCGTCAACAAATAAGGTCCTATGGCCTGCAGTTACGCAAGCGTAGTCATAAATTGGTAACCAAAAGTCACCGCCGATGTCGGAGCACTAGCTGCGAATTGTAAAAGCATATTTTTTATCTGGTGAAGCAGTGAGGGTATTGTAAGAGGCTTCTTTGCTGTCGGTTGTTTCAGGGAATAGCCTATAGTAGATGAGTCTAACTCTTTGATTATTTTGACTTTCTAGTCGGCAACAGCGAAGCTTCATCTTCTGTGGCAGAAGCCTTCATACCTGGGGTATTTGCCGTGTTCCTGAAAAAACGCCGATCATGACATCAATTCACTCATAAGCCACAGCAACGAAATCAGAGGCTTTTCGAAAGACATCTCCTGTCAGCAAAGATAACCATGTCCTGAAAACAAATAGAAATTATCCCTCATTTGGTACGTGCATTTGAAGCAAAGTCACATATAAGAGACGGAACATAGCCGCGCCGCGAGATCTACAGCCTAGCTCATGTACCCCGGATTCATTAAAACAACGTTGGGTAGTTTCGATTTCCGGCGGGCGCTGGAGCCTTTCCCATGTCCAAATCCGTTGACACACGGAAAGGAGAGTCAAGATAGCGATGCGTAACACTTCTTGCAACAGACCAGTACCTTACAAGACCACCCCCCACGCTGGCCAGTAGCGTAGTGACGACTGTGTTTTTTCATAATTTGTGAGACTCGAAGAGTGAGGGAAATACTTTTTTCTATACTTTTTATTTTCTTTTGGACATCAAAAGTCAAATCTGTTGTTACTGCGACGACATAGTTTACGAGTAGTCAACACGCGTATCTAGACTTCACACAATATTACAACCAACAACACAACATGCCTGATCAAGACGTATACCGCAAAGTCGGCCGAGGCGGCGCCGGGAACTTTGTATCGAGCAAACCTGAAGATGCCGCCAACGTAAGCTGACCTTGATCAATCATCTGTTCAGTATCTCACACTCTCAGGCCGATCTTGAAGCACAGAACCTAGCAACAGAAGAAGTCCAACCATCCGCTAACGGCCCATCACGAGCTGGACGCGGTGGTTTCGGCAATTACGTCAATCCTGAGGAACTGCCAGATGCCAAAGAGCAAGACGAGATGGCTCAGAAGACAGCCGCTGCTGTGAATGCAAGTCTCAAGAAGAATCACGTTGCGAAGGGAGGACTTGGTGGGAGAGGTGGCGCTGGAAACTGGAAGCATGCTATTTCATTTGAAGAGGAGGAAAGGATGAGAGAAGAAGAGAGATTGAGAGGTGAGCAATTGGCCAAGAAGGTGAAGGAGGAGGTTGATCAGGGTCTAAGAATGCCTGAAAAGGCACATCACGGACATCATGTTAAGCATAACGAACAATGAAGCTTGCTAATAGCAGTGGGACGGCTGGGACTCGGGCTAGAATGCCTAGAGCCATATGGGTTCATTTTATAAGTTAAATTCTCGATATTGATTCATATCTTGTGTCTTTCATATCGTTCTAGTCGTGTCCAAAACTCTCCGCTAGATAGAACTACCTAATACTTCATCTCATCTAACCGAACTTTTCCGAGGCTCGTAAGCCTGAGGACAAGGAAGCCTTTACCTCCTCAGAAGGCCTTGGGAAGCTCAATCTCTCTTGACATCTTGAACGCAATCGAGCTGAGCTCATCCAAACCAGCCACCTCTTCTTCCAACCCAGGCATCTCGAAAAGATCATAATCGGAATCACACTCGGCACCAGCAGGGGGCAATGTGCCCTTCTGGAAGTATTCTCGTATATAAGTAAGGGAGCATGCCGAGGGCGCCGCCAGTGAACAATGCTTTGGCTTAAGTTAGACAGAGTGACAGAAATAGAAGGAGACTTACGCCATAGGAGTTCTGCTTCAAAACAACTGAGCTGGGGAACTTAACAGAGTTATTGAACGCACTCTGCAAAGGCGTCACATTATCTGCCATATTTCCAATGTAAAGAATTGGATGAGCAGTATCACCCCTAAAGTCGGCTTCTCAAAATTAGTCACGTATCTCATATCGCGGGTATTAGAGGTAATTCACCATCTGTAAACTTCCACTTTGGCCTCGTCTTTCTTCCGACGCAAGACACACGGAAATTGGAGTTGACTGCTCCCGCCCAACGACTCTTGTGTGTGATTCTGTCAAAGTAGTCTGCAATCTCATGTGGCGTTTCCGTCACAGGTTTTGAGTCTAGACACATAATAGCAGGGAAAGCGTCGAGCTCCATAGGAGTCTCAAGGGGCATAGTAGCAGGAGTTTCTCCCAGATCGCACATATCTCCGTTGAGGCTCTTGTTTTTACCCTCCATCACCATCTCATAATAGGGGATTCCATCGCCCTTTTCTAAAGAAGCGAACACACGAGCAAGTTGGGGGAACTTCTTCAGCGGAGCATAAATAGAAGTTTGGATAAGGCGTTGGAGATGGGAGTAGGTGATGAGGAGAGGTAGTTCGGGGCCGGAATCGTGAGTCCAAGCTGGAACGAGAACAGGCGATTTTTTGAGATGGGCGAGGAGGTTGCTCCGACGCTCCTCAATGGCTTTTGGTGAGTCTGCATAGAAAGCACATTTGAGGGGCCCGGATTTATGGCAGGCTTTATCGAAGCCGTCGAAGATCATGTCTGTGTCGGAGACAAAGTTGCCGTGATCCAAGTTGAACCAGTCGTGATAGTCAACATTTCCTGGCTCAAGTCAGTTAGAAGCATAATGAGATATATGTCGTAAACTCACCGTCGCTGACCAGTCTCTCAACACGCTCAGGGTATAGTCCAGCAAAAACGCCACCAAGAACAGTACCATAGCTGAATCCCCAGTACCGTAGCTTCTCATGACCTGTCTTGTCAAGAATTTCCAGCATGTCTCGAGCAATGGATGCACTACCGAGGAACTGCATAAGCCCGGTTTCCTCCATGGCCTGCTCACAAGTTCCGGAGTAGGCAGATGCTCGGGCATAGGCATCGTAGATAAGACCTGGGTGTTCATCGGCAACGGGTGTGTCTTGGAGACCCCATAGATTTCTCTTTCTAGAAGAGCCCCAGCATTCAACTCGAGGTGTAGAGACGCCGACTGTGAAGTGTTAGATAGCTGGTAGTGCTTGATAAGGACGGGTATAGCTCACCTCCACGGGGATCGAAGCTGATGACGTCCTGGAATTGTAAGCATAAAGCTTGGCCAAAATTCTCAATTAATCGACTTACGTGGTTGTCACCAACAGCTGCTTGTAGGATATGTCCCTCTTTTCTGACAAAGGAAACCCCCGATCCGCCAGGTCCCTACGTCCATAAGTCAGCTCCAGAAAGCTTCTGGCACACAGAGGTCATACTCCAGGGTTTACAAAGAGCGGAGAGACAGGGTTGTCTTTTGTCTTGGCCGATAGCTTGATAACTCCAAGAACAACTCTCTTATCATCAGAGGGCTCAAGCCAGTCCATTGGGACCTACGCCCAAGTTAGCATGTACAACAGCAAGATATGGTGAATTGCTAACGTCAAGTCTTGCACACTCAAACTTTTCATAACACGGCTCCCAATGGAGTTTTCGGCTTGGCTTGACCTAATTTCTTTGTTAGTCTACCTTTTAAATTTCTTATCACGGCGTAGTCATGTATGCTTACATCGCTCCAAGTCCATGGCTTGTCTGCTGGATCCTCGATATTCACTGGATAAGGATAAGGTCGGTGGTGGAAGAATGTGACAAGACAGACAGCCGCCAAAAGGCCTAACACGGTGGAGTAATGTGGCTTTCGTGGTCGTTGTTGAAGTCGTCCTTGTAGGAGAGGCGTTGCCTCCATGGTCGCCTTCTCACTCATAGTAACAAGCCAGCAGAGCACGGTGAGATGAAGGTTACTCGCTTCAAGCAACTTAATAATACAAGATACTACTCGCAAACGCAAAAAATCACGGAAGAGAAATGATGTAGAGATCAGAAAAACAAGAGGACACAAAGCATTGCACCCTTGAGTCGGTCGGACACGTCCAGATTACGAACTAAAGCCTTTTGCCTAAGACATGCAGCGGCTCGATAAGAGATCGTCAGCTGGTAAGCAGGCTACTAGCCCAGCAAAGTAGGTAGGTAAAACATGGCCTTTCAGCCCGCCATGAGAGTTTGTCCTAGGGCCTCTGCTAGGCTTCTCCTTGCAACTGCGACGCTCAGAGTTCTGCTTACGTCGTCCTATCACACGGCAGTTTATTCCAATCGCCTAATTCGGCATGGGTCATGAGGTCTCATTTTGATCTTCAATGTCTTCCTAACCTAGTTCCCTGCATATTCCGGCTTAACGGCTGTTTTCTCCTCAACTGCTGGTCTTGACAGAATAATCACTCTATTCCAACAGTGTTTGGTCAAAAGTCTGTAGAGCGACAACGATAAAGAACAACTTGGGCTTCTTGGACTTGGGATACTGGAACATCAATCATTCCCGCCAAAGTCACATCGCAAAGAAACCAACTCGCAGTCAAATTGGTGTCGGTGTGTAACTCATGACGAAGAAAAATGGCTTTTTCTATAGTATCCCAACGCCGTGGTATGCCTTCGAATCAAAAACACCCATAACGCCCTGTCTCGTAGACCTCTCGCTATCTCTGCCATGTAAAACTTTTCTCTTCCAGATTCTTTCTCCCATGACCATTCCCATTCAGTCGGCATCCATGTCGATATCGTCCATCTCATCATCCTCATCACCGTCCTCATCCTCGTCGTCCTCGTCGTCGAACATGCCGCTGTCGCCCTCTTCATCCTCGTCGTCATCCTCGTCAACCTCGAGCGCAATGGCGACCTTCTTCTTCTCGCCACCGAAGGCCTTGGTCTTCTCGCGGTCAGGCTCCATCTCCTCGATCTCCTCCTCAGTCATGCCCAGGTCGCGCAGGCGCTTCTTCTCGCTGCCGCGCATGCGGGGCAGGAGATGCTCGTTCTCGGCGACCAGCTTGCGTGCGAGGGCAAGCTCACGCTCACGCTTGCCAGCCATGCGCTTCTTGTAGAAGACGCGCTCGCGACGTTGGCGGATTTCGGACACACGCTCCATGGCTTTGAGGGTCTTGGCCATGAGGTCTCGGTCGTAGCGAACGGGGACGTTGCGGCGAGCGGCGAACTGCAGCGTTGAGTCGACAGTCATCTCCTTGCCGGCGGCCTTGCGGAAAGCCTTGGTCCACTTCAGCTTGCGAGGGTTACGCTTCATCTTAAACTGCAAAAGTGTATCAGCGACGAGGTCTTTGATAAGTTGAGCATTGTAGACGTACGTTCTTGTGACATTTGCTGCGGCAGAAGCGAAAGACTCTGGCATCGTTTCGCACAAAGGTGATACCTTTGCTAGGATAAGCAGGGCGACTGCAAAAGTAACAGGTTTCGATTCTGAAGCAATTTTGTTAGTTGTAGTTCAAGGTAAAGCCTCGGTCGCTATATCGCTGATGCTCGCTCGCGCAGAGGACGAACTCTAAACATTCTACCTCTGCAAGAACCAACTTCCGATATAGAACTCTTCAGCAGCAAAGACATACCTCATTTTGCCCGGGTGGTGGTCTGAAAGACCAAAACAACTTCAATTCGACGTCCACCCCACTGGTTTGAACAGCCTTCTGTTTTCCGCGGTCAATCAAAAAACTTTTTGCTCAGACTGTCTTATCGATAACAGTTTGGCACCCCGGACAAACTTTTGTCCCCGCGCCCCTCGATCTCCGGTCCGCGCCGGCTGGAAAAATCAAGTGGCCCCGATCTCGAGTTCCGAATAACTCTGCGTCACTGAACTTATTGTCAATCGCAATCGCTCTACAAAATGGCTTCTGTTATGGCTATAGGTGCTGGCGCTGCCGTCGCGGCCTTTTTGGTATGCTTACAATGATTCCAGGCTGTGATTTCGGGTACTAATCTCTCTTACAGGGCCGAGCTGGACTTGTCGCATGGAGGCGATCTCGAGGCGGTGTTGGAGCCATGGGCAAGGCCTTCTACAAGGGCGGTTTCGAGCCCAAGATGACCAAGAAGGAGGCTACTCTGATTCTGTCTCTCAAGTACGTCGTAATCCACTTCTTCCCCTACTCAGCCCACTAACATCTTCCAGCGAGCGAGCTGTCACCAAGGATAAGGTCCGAAAGGCTCACCGAACTCTCATGCTTCTCAACCATCCCGATCGAGGCGGCAGCCCCTACCTTGCGACCAAAGTAAACGAGGCCAAGGAGTTCTTGGACAAAAACAGTTAATTACGATCATGAAAACAACTCCCCCAAGTCCGGTATTTGAGCCACGAACCTGTTACCGAAGCCGTTATCAGAATCATGAATGACTGGGTCTAAGCGTGGGCGTCCGGCCGCGTGTGTATACTGTACACTATTTGTTTCCATAGCGATGGCGTTTGTTAGGTTTAGAGGAAGCTCTTTGGAGCCAGGTGAAGGTATATGCCGTCGTTAAAAGCTATCAAGGCTCGACGTTATATGAATAAAGGGTCCTAAAGACCCGTTCTCTTCTCACTCCGGTTTTTGTTATGGTGGTTACTTTACATACGTCTCGAAATGTCATCTACCTCCTTTCAGGTCCTATTTCGTTCTGGGAATTGTCAAGTTGATCATCTCGAGCGCTTCCTTGCTGCATGTCTTCCATCTCTCCTAGCTTCGAAAATATCCTTCAGTCAACCTTGTTGAGCATCTTATTGCTCAACTCTTCTTCCTTCCGAATGTCTTCCAGTGCAATACCAAGCATGGCACAGAGTGTGTAGTGCGCGTCGTTTCCTGCATTGTGCAAGTGCCTATGGGCAATGTCAAGATCGTTCAGTACGGCGCCGAGACTTCGCCCATTGGTTGAACCACGCCAGGCTTGGTGGATGTCCTGAGTGTCCACCGGTTCTGCTAGCCCTCCGAGGAATCTTAGGTCCAAGCCCAGTTCAGTGAAGTAGGCGATGTCCTGTTTCACATCATGTCCGACGACGACAATGTTCCGTTGATCTTTAAGCCACGGGTTGAAAATTTCCATAATGGAATCTGCAACCGTTGCATTTGTTGGGAATGTGCTCGTCCTATGTTGCATTTAGTAGCTGTTTGGAGTTTGGGGACGGCGTCCTTACCCAAAATCGAATTCGTCAGGGCATCCCTTGACGAACTGAAAGTTTCGCAAACCAGCAAACTCATAGACTCGGAGATGGTGAGTCTTGATTAGGGGCCACCAGCCACGGCCGACAATCTTAGGATCGACGCCTTTGGTGTCTCGTGTGTCAAGGATAGCGATACCAATTTCAGATACGGGGTTAGGCTTTCTTTCAAGGGCCTCAACATCGACGCAGATGAAAACAACATCATAGCCATCGGGATCTCCCAGAAGACCAAGACATCTCTGAGTGTTGCGAAGCATTCGTTCTCTGTGGCTCTTCTTTCTTGCAGCCTTGTCAGGATCTGCCCTGTTTCTGGGTGGAAACCCGGACTTGACAATTCGAAACTTTGCTTTCCAGGTCAGTTGCTGTTTTGGGGTTGCCGCCTTGAAGCCCTTGATGTCTTCTTGGTCTATAGCGGGCCATGGTCGAGCATCAAGAGATGTCTCTTCCTCCGATCGCTTCAAGTATCGAGGGCGTGGGGTGCCATGTTCGCCGAATTTGAGGTAGAACTTTTCCATGTTCACACCGGGAGGGATCTTGAGTGAAGTGTCAAGCTCGAAGTTAATTTCTTCAAGGAAGACTTCGAACTGAGCGGTTGGAATCAAAAGGTAGGGGTCTCTAGCCGGCTCCTCTGGATCATGAAGATAGAAGCTCGTCAAGTTAGCACTATGTATAATTTTGATCAGATTGACCTACAAGTCCCAGGTTTTCTCGAAGAGGATTCTGGTGAAGAACGGCTTTGTCTGTAGAATGGTGAGCTAGCGGAGAGTTGTTAGAACTGTAATACATACACGAGGCTTGTTGGTCTTGCCCACGAAGCGTTCAGGATATGAAATCACAACTTTGAATGGACAGAAAGTGAAATCCTTGGAGACCACCTGGCAGATGCGGAACCTGGAGTTATCAAATGCCTTTGCCTTTTTCTCGGCAAGTTCGCGCTGTCTGGCAGCATAAGTATTGGCCTCCTGTTGCTGAACAGTTTGAGAAATCTGTTCTCTTGTAGCTTGTCTCTGACGCTCCATCATCCCGCCGTAGTTGTTGTCAGCTCCTTCGCCGACTGAGTTGTCTGAAGTTTCGTTGTAGTCTTCTTCGTCACTAGGTCTCTCCTCCAGCTTCACACCGTTGCCTAGAAGTTGCTGCAGTTTGGCCAGTTGGGCATCGAGGGCCGACATGTCAGATGAAAATAATAGTAGTGAAATCAAAAGTCAAAGAAGGAATAAGTGAGAGTTCAACTAGAGAAGCAGTGTTGAAGAACGTTGTTGTGAGATGGAAATGGAGAGATTGTGGTGCTGAGCTGAGAGGATGGATTGTGGTGGAGGTTGATAGGTGGTGGCGTTAGAAGGAAGGAGATACGAAGGAGGGAAATAAAGATATAAAAAAAAAGGCAGCGAAAAGCACCGTCTCAATTTTGGCGGATAGAATAACGCCCACTGCCTATGATTCACTGTGAAAATGTATTCAAAGTAAAGCTTTTATTGGGTCAAACAGAAATTCGTTTGGCAGGTGTTGGATGAAATGCCACTGCTTGCACACAGCCTGTTACATGAGAAGGATAAACTTCACACCAGCCAATCAATATATTGGTACACAAACGCCCACTCCTTTTACAAACAACAGATACATTTGCCATTACAAAGACTACTTTAATCGGTAGAACTATACAATGTCAGTACACATTATATCATCAGGTTTGAGCCACGTACCTCGTCTGCGTCTTCTGGTGATACATCAGACACCTCTGACTGCTGTCTGTCAATGAGACCAAGACGACCCCATCGGACCTTAAACCAGAAGTCTCGTCTGTCGCCTCCAAGTGCTCCGGAGATGAGCTGCTTCTTCATATCTTGCATGAAAGTGTTATATAGGCCTGGTTCTTCAAGGTTGGTGAGTTCCTCCCTCATGACGCCAAGACATTCCAGAGCACGTTGATATTTGGCGTCACCGAAGCTCTCCGTGACAAACGTAGAGATGATTGCGCCCATCTGTTTTGCTGCCTCTTCGATTTGAGAAAGCTCCTCAGTTGCAGCAAGCATCTGCTTGAACTCGGGTACTGCGTTATCAGGGCTAATGTCGCCCTTCTCTTCTTCGCCCAGCAGAGCATCCACATCAAGACCAGAAATGGGTTTGACGGTTTCTCGGCCTCGCTTTCCTTTAGCCTTGGGCGGAACTGATACTTTTAGTTAGCCATGGTAGGTAATCACTGAAAGGACCTGAACAAACCTTTCTTCACATTTGCAGCTTCAACAAGAGCATCCACCTTCCTCTGAACCGTTTCAATCAGATCTTGAGTTGGGTGAGAAAATCGCAATAAGATGGAAGGAACATCTGGAACTGGTCTGTCTGGGTGCAGCGCTCGCGATTTCACGGCATGGTTCACCCTGTGAACTGTAGGGTTGAAAGTCTCATCAATGGAGACGTATTCATCTTGTTCGCTGCGGGGGTCAGTTGCCGAAAGGTCCAAGATAGCATGGAACATACCCCTTGTCATCTAGTCCGTATGTCGACAGGTCCATTGCATCGACATAGTCACTCATCGCATCACTCAGCTCATCCGTGGGCAATAGCCTGTGCGTTGTAACGGTCTGGCCAGTCACCGTGATCACCTTGTCCAAAGGAGGAAACTGGTAGCTTCGGATGTCCTCTGCAAATGGCAGTGGAATATCGTACAGGCATTCCATGTCTGGCTCCACACCGGGTGCGAGCAACACCAGCAATGGATCTTTGCCATCTTTGGTCACAATCCGGGCGATTGCATAAGACTCAAGCTCCGAGAGCGCCCATACAAGGGACGAAAGGGCAAGGGCAGATTTGGCATCGAACTTGCGGGCTACTGTCACGCAAGTCTCGCCGAGGTTAAGGAAAGGTTCGTACTGGAAATGATCAGCACTAGAAAGGACAGGGTATCCGGTGATAGGCATACCTTGGAGCATGGAATGAAGCCAACGATCGAGAAGCTCTTTTGTGTATCAATCTTGGTGATATTGTATTCCGACTCGCTGATATGCACTGCAGTTCGGCCATATTCGTAACCCTTGGCAAGATCATCGAACTCAACGTCTCGTTTTCCTCCTGGTGCATCTGGGTCATTGACTTTATAAGAACGAGCTTGCTTCACAGCAGAGAACTCTATTCCCTCCATATCGTCAGCGTCAGCTTGCGTGGGTCCAGAATCCGGTGCGCCTTCTGACTTTACAACGACTGTGCTTGCAGTCAAAGGTCGCGCCAGCTTCGTCTTGAAATATCTTTCCACATTGATATTCAACGCGGCAGGAAATGTGTTGGGGTTTCCGAGGGTAAGAGGACCATCATAAGTCTTGTAAGGCTTCACTGCCTTGACTCGTGGGGTATCTAACTCGTCGATGGCCTCTGTAATGTTCGCAATAACTCCATCTTGACAGTCATTGACAAGCGATCTCAGGGCTTGCTCATTCTCTTTCTGTGAACTTTTAGCTATGATCCTCACTGTATCCCATCATACTAACCTTTGTACTCGGTTTATCCTCTTCCTTAAAGCCGTATTCAGGGTCATCAAAGTCTACGCCCCTGTAGCATGTTAAAATTGTCGTTGAAATATCCATTCAACTTACAGGACAGTGAGTTGGATGTTGGAATCATTCATCTTCTTAGAAATGTCACCCAAATCGTCCGCATCCATTGGGCCTTGGCCGTCCGTGACTAAGAAGATTTTTCTGTTCCACTTGAGCTTCTTTGTGAATGTATCAATCATATCAACAGCCAACACAATGGCTGAAACGGCATCTCCAGACCATGTATTGCTCGGCTTGACAAGTGATTGAAGATCTCTCAGAGATGACATAGTCATCGGTCCCAGCTCCTGCAAAACTGCGATGTTCTCATACCCATCATCATCTTGTAGCTTGTTGTCAGTCTCATCTGTTCTCAGACCTAATACGCCAACGCATAGCGTTTTCCTGTTTGCTGCCACGATGTCTATGATTTTGTCCCACACATATTGCATACTGTATTCTAGGTCAGACTCTGATCTTCCACTGTGAGTTTGGGCCATGGTCGACCCAAGGTCCAATATGAAAACGGTTGCTTCCTTCTCAGCCATGGTGGAGATGGTTTGTATGGGACTCGGTGATACGGAAATAATGTCAGAAGACGGAAGACAGGGTCGAGAGTTTGAAGTCAATCAAATCTCGCTATGATGAGAGGGAGTCGAAAAGAGTGAGAGACACTTTCATCAGGCCCGTCGCGTCTTTAAATAAATGACAACCAAAGGAAACGTCTCACAATGAATCCTTGTAATCGTTAGGCAGAACCACCCCAAGATGTACTAAGGTTAGTTAGTGACCCATCCCGGCGCGTCTGACGGATCAAAGCTCCTGCCGACTTTCTCACGACAAGACGCGCGAGATCACGTGCAATTGATGCCTGATGAAACTCCATTTATTGGATGAGTCTTTTAAGCCACCAAAAACATTTGCAATAGAAGAACAGGCACCAAGTCATAAGTAAAAAGCAAACTTCAGTAGCAACACCTATATCTTTTGAATCGTGAATATCAATTCATCATGGAGACTACAACTCTGGATGGAGCTTGTGGATCACGTGACCATATGTGATATCATGACTATCGAAACACCTCAGTGCCTCGGCAAGTTGGATCTGATACAATTCATCAGACACGCACAAGTGAAGAATTGCAACAATGGCAAGCACAGCAAAGGCAGTGGCGTTCTCGCCGGCTCCTTACCATATCATCACGTAAGCTTATATAAGTTTATGAAGTCAATCACAGTAAGAAAAAGCATCGCTAACTCTACGGCAGCTATGGAACTCTACTGGGAACGACTTTCTTCCATGTATGTATCTCACAGAGCTACGAACATTGCAATTCTAACAGCCCAACAGACCTTCATCAATGGCATCGTTATGTTCAGGACGGTCGACCGTCCTAGCTTCTCTGCCATCCAGCAGAAACTCTTCCCCATCTACTTCGGCCTCCAGACTGTCTTGCCCGGTGTTCTAGCTTTAACATATCCCGGAAACACATTGATTGGTCTGTCAAATGGTCCTGCTGGCTTGGTTTCGGAGTTTGCCCGCTGGCACTCTCTGCTACCTATTAGCATCATGTCCTTGACTGGAGCTGTCAACTTGCTTGTGTTCCTCCCTTTGACGGTTGAAGTCATGAAGCAGCGACGTGGTCAAGGTATGTCGATCTTCATGGAGTCGCTTTGAGACAGTACTAATCATCTATAGTCAAGCGAGATGGCAAGGAGTGGTATGCTGAGGGACCTCAAAGTGATCAAATGAAGGCCCTGAACAAGAAGTTTGGCATGCTCCACGGTATCTCATCATTGTTCAACCTCATCACTTTTGCAGCTGCAGTTGTTTACGGCTTCACTCTTGGTGGTCGTGTTCTGTCCGTTGCGGACCTTGCTTAAATAATGCACTATTCAAATGTGACTTCATATTGAAACTCTAAATTGCTGGAAATCCAAATACTCTTCTGTGTCCGATCTATCTTTCCTGTATTCTCAATCGTACAAGCCAGATCTCTAATGTCTATTCGTAGTGTCGTAAATCGCTGAACTCTTGGTATAGCCCTGAAAACAATGCGCCAGTTGGTTTTTTCATAACATGTAAACCGATACAGCTTTAAAGTCCTCCAAAGGTGAAGTTTGAGGCAGATGGCCTAGAACCGCCATGAAGAACGGAGCTCTTCCTTAGCTTTCTCGAAGTCTCGCATGCGCTGAGCCTTGATCTCTTCCTCGTTGCGAGCATGTTGGGCTCGGCGCTGGTTGGCCTCGATTTGTCCCTTGGTGGTCCATCGGCCAGGTTGACGATCAAGCATGCTTTGGATGTCGAGTTCTTCTGTGGGCTTGGGGAACTCGCGGTTGAGGGCAGGAAGCTTGTTTCGAGCTTGGTCGAACTCCTCGCCCTTGAATACAGGGGTTGACACAGGGGTTGTCTCTGTGGATTGTGTCTTGTGAATGCCAAAATAGCTGTTGGCGTTGCTAGAGGTAGGGGCTGCGGTTGTTGGCGCAGTGGGATTCATTTTGCCAGGTGTTTGAGTGAGATGTAAATTGTTTTGGTCTCAAAGTGTCAATGATTTTTGTGTGATGAGGACGGTCAAGATAGTGTATGTGTGAGACAGGCTTTATATAGGTCTTTGAGAGATATGCTGATAGCTGCGATATCGTGACAAGATCTTGTGACTGATTTCGGAGTACGCTTTGCGCTTGTTTGCTCAAAATAACAGCACTGATTGTACGAGACGATGAAAAGGTTTAAATCAAGAGTCAAGATAGAGGCAGCTCGACACGGTTTTGTAGATATTTATAATTACGTAGGTATCCATCTGGGTCTGCTATCAATTCTTTCCCTTTCTGAACCAAGTGGAAACTCCTATCGTCGATTAGAAATGGTGTGGGACTCTTAGACTCCTAGCTTCAGGGTCCACGGGCGCCACTCTCTGATACAGGGCAGAGCAGAGCGGTGAATGGATGTTGTAATTCCACGGATTCGGTTACGTTTGTCGGTCTGTAAGTCCAGCTGACGAGTAAGGAGACCCTAGTCTCGCCGCCTCGGAGCAAGCGACTGGGGAGGAAAATATCACAAGGTAAGGTAGGCCGAAGACGGATGTAGCCCGTTATCTCTATGACAGAAAAAAAGTCTCCATTAATAAACGTGGAATTCTAGAAAACCCACCGATGACGATTAGGGTGGTCCATTACTCAGGGCAGAGTTTACGAGCCAATAATAGATCGGTTCAGGTCACTGAAATGGTTGCTGGAAAGATTTCGATTTTGGAGATTCGGTCGCCACACCGAAAAGGCTCGTGGCTCTTGGTAGCTTCGGACCAATCAGTCGATCCTGGTGCTTCGAAAGTGAGGTCGGAGATGCAGAGAATGCAGGGTTGCTATCTTTGCATAAATCGGCCTCAAATTTGGTATACCTGAGGTATCTTGAAGGAGCAAAGACTTCAGATTTTGAGAAAAAGAATATGAAAAAAAAAAAAAAAAAA
>JABFAI010000515.1:0-11384 GCA_013266175.1 Fusarium gaditjirri
AAGAAGGGAGAACCTGTATACAACCGTTAGTGTATTTCAAGTTAACATAATCCTTTGTGTTTGCTTTATTACCCCCCCCCCCCCCCCTCTTCTCAACACCCTCGGGTAGGGATGATACTTGATTTAAGATCGACTAGGTCATTGAGTTTTGGTATTATGGCATTACCTGTTCCAAATCTTCTCCTGGTCATTGGTCTTCGGCCTTGGTCAATGTGTCTGTGTACCTGTTACAAATACTTTTGCTAGCATCCAGATTACCCTATTCCTTCATGAATACCGCATTCATTACATTAGTAGGTAGGTAGGTATAGTATCGTTTACAGTTATTACTAGCAAGGAACTTGATACTTTTGCTCTATTGAAGAAAGAGACAGGCCGTCCAACTTTTCGCATTCATACTTATCGATGCTCATTGTTATGCTAGCTTGTTTGTATTTACCAGTTCAATAAATACTTGAGTGTCTATTTATACACCTTTGAAGACCTGCTAAACACAATCTAGTAGAGACCAAGATCTTGGTGCATCAGCTCAAAGTGGTTACTCAAACCACTATAAAACCTTAAAAAAGATCACTTGAGAGTATAAGTGACATCAGAATAGGTTTCACTGGTGGGAATAAACTACCCCCGATACCGGCTGAAAAATAGAACCCTTATCTTAAACTTGCGAATGATTACCCCAAAGTGTCACCAAGATCCCCGCTTCGATTAATTGCGTGCTCGAGACCCTGGAATTCAATAACCGTCCGACATCCGCGACCATATTAATATTATCTCCCTCACACATTTCAAACACAGCCATCGAAATATTCTCAAAGCCGCAGTGGTCGCTTGCACTGACATCACCAACATCTTCGCTTATCGCGACTCGGGCCGAGACGCGCACAGTTGCGCGCATCCGGGGAAACAGATTTCGCATTGAAGATAAGAGATGGCACCGGCTATGTCGACTTCATCAGATGAGGGATCGCTTTCGCGAGAGCGACAGTATGGACAAGAAGAGAACGATGTGGCGGTACCTTCGAGCCCGCTACTAGAGTCGAGATCAAGATCACCGACTGGGTTGAGGGCGAAATTGGGCTTGGGCGGTGTCGCGAGAAGAACGCTAGGCTTTGCGCTGTTATTGCTGACGGTGTTCCTGTGGACATTATACAATTTCATCGCCAGTGTAGGAGCATCAAAACGCTAGCCCTGATGTTCAAGCTAACCTATGTTTTCAGTACATGTTCTCCGACCAAACCTACAACAAGCCTTTCTTCATCGTTTACCTGAACACCTCGATATTCGCTATCTCCCTAATACCCAAGTTCTTCAAATACCTACGGGAGCATGGATTCAGTGGAATGCGACACGATGCGACACAGTTATGGTCCGATTATAAGCATGGCAGAATAAGTACGAAGTCACTTTATCAATCAGAAGACGAACAGACAACCGAGCGCTTGATATCGCAAGGATATGGAAGCACGGAAACCACGGACTCCGAGGAGAAGCTCACATTTAAGGAGACTGCTGTTTTGAGCTTCGAGTTCTGCATGCTTTGGTTCTCAGCGAACTACTTTGCATCGGCCTGTCTCGAATATACAAGCGTCGCGAGCGTTACGATCCTGACATCTACGAGTAGTGTCTGGACTCTTATCTTCTGCTCCCTATTCGGAATCGAGCGGTTCTCGACAGCCAAGATCTTAGGTGTAGGAGCTTCTCTAGCAGGAGTGATTCTTATCTCGACTGTGGACTTGTCCGGCAAAAGCGATGAGGATAGAGGGTCGTTTCCGCACAAAACACCTACGCAAATCGCGGTTGGAGATTCAATGGCACTTCTGAGTGCCGTTATCTATGGTCTTTATGTGACGGTGATGAAGCGCAAGGTCCCAAATGAGGACAAGGTCGATATGCAGCTGTTCTTCGGGCTTGTTGGTGTTTTCAACGTGGTTCTCCTTTGGCCCATCTTCTTTGTCTTGCATTGGACGGGCTTGGAACCGGTGTGTTTTGTCCCGAGCCGTGGTGTGACTGTGAGCTAATCGTGACTAGTTTGAACTTCCACCTAGTAGCACACTTTGGGGCATCATTATTGTAAGTTACTGTGGTGCCGCCGAGGTATCAGAAAACTAACACACGATCAGTTCAATGCGGTGTCTTCTTTCATCAGCGATATTTCATGGGCCCTCGCTCTGCTCATGACGACACCCCTTGTGGTGACAGTTGGGCTATCTCTCACAATACCCTTGTCTTTGATTGGCGAGATCTTGCAATATCAGCAATATTCGAGTTTTACCTACTGGATTGGTGCTGCAGTTGTTTTTGTTTCATTTATTGTGGTCAGCCGAGAGAGCCACGATGGGGAGGAACCCAAGAAGGAGGGCGACTTGGAGAGATCGGTGGGAGTTTAGGTGTACGGGTCATGAAGATAACGACATGTATGAGCTTACGGAATTTTGGGGCGTTTGGGTTGCTTTCAACAGCAAGTTACGGAACAACAGGGACATGTTATGCACAGGATATGTACAAGGCGTTTCAACCGCAAGATGCAAGATACGGCTACATGAATAGTTCAGTCATGGAGATAAGGAGTTAAGGGCTTGATTTAGAATGTTAGATTTCCCGATCTAGAAAATTGCAGGAAATAAGTCGTGATCGTGCAGGGTCTTGAGGGTCCTTTGGTTCTGGACCCTCGATCTTGGGTCAAGTACGATGATCTGTGAAGATCGAATCGAAAGTTTGGGCGGGACCATACGCCTCGGGACCGGGGTTCGGATCGGGGGAAGTGGTTTAAGGCTAAAGATGAGGTGGTCAATTGTACTGCATTTTGTGCGGGATGTCACTTAGATATGGAAGCTGTGGGAAATCGTATCATGTCTGGCGATGGCTGAGGTTTTCGTCTATTTCTTTAATTTTTACGATACATTGACAGCTCAGCAGTACTCGTAATAGTACACGTGGACATGTTTTCTTCTTTAAAGCTGAAAGACCCTGAAATATAATCAAAACTCAGATCGACTAGATCTTTCGTAAATCTCATCTGCCTTGATTCTTGTGTCCTCTGTGCTAAAACAATACAGTAGTATGCTTGTCCTGGCCCGGAGGAGCTCCGACCCAGATATCCGGAGCGTTTTGGCGTTAGATCCCTGTTTCCTGCGGGTCCATTACCGATGACACGCCAAAATTTCGATCATGACTTCACGTCTCCAAGTGGGGGAGCTTCTTTTTCCAGTAGCACTCCGTGTCATGGACCCTTGTCATGAGGGGGATCTGCCATGCCCTTGTTCCTGATGTGGCGTTGGTGGGAATGAGAGGATTGAGGCGTTTTGCATCATGCTTGATTTGATTTTCCATGCGTGAATCATTGTTGATTCATGGTGTGGCTTGATAAGCAGCTCACTGTGGATGATAGCTTAAGCTCTGTAGACAGCTTTTCAGAATCATACTTACCTAAGGAACGGTGAATAAGGTAGGTAGTAGGTACTTCGTGACTCGGATTTTAGAGGCTCTGAATCATTGCCTTGTCATAAATCTTCCATGAGGAAGGCATGGCATCATACCTGCTCCTGCTCCGCTTGTAATATCGTTCATGTTGCCGCCTTCTTCTTCTTCATCTCCATTTGCAGGGTCCTCTTCCATCTCAACCCAGGCCAGACCGAAATCGACTCTTCCTCCTTCACATACCTACATTCAATTTGCCTAACCTGAATTGACCTATTTCCGGTTTGACCCTAGTCCTCATCATCTTGTCTTCTTCACTCTTTATCTGGAATATTTTCAGTCCCTACTTCAACCTTGACAACCAAGTACTACTATCTTCGTCCCACACCAATGACCCAAAATCTCAACCTGGAATAAGAAAACCACTCCTCTACTTGAAGTCTAGGCCTGGGGGTGGCCAAACAACCCAGTCAACTCTAACGGGGATGGCTTCGCTCCAAGCCGAAGTCTCACAACATCCTCAGCCTCAACCTGCGTCCGACTCTCCACCCCAACCCGAACCTCAACATCGCCAACATGACCTCTCCTTAGCCGAGTCTGTCGCCATTGCTACAAGATCGGTGCACGCAAAGCTTAACAAACTTATTATCGCCCGGCTACCACTTGCGTTGCCTCCTCTTGCTACCGATTCATCTGCTTATATCACTGGCCTACTCCACGTTACACCTGTTTATGTTGCCTTTGAGACGCTGTGGCGCGACATACTCGAATCGGGCTTGCCTGTAGAATTGTCCGGGGAGGACGACGAGACATGTGAGGTGGAAACTCCACCAAACTCAGCAGAAACTGCATTCCCAGCCTCCGATCTTCACGAGCTGTCAAGTTGCAGCAGGATGCAATCGATACTCCAACAAATGTATCTCCCGGGGTTAATGCGCTCAGATCGTCTAAAGGCCGACATTGCGAATTCGGCGGGGTGGTCCAACGATACTGTTGAAGAACAGTTACGGCTTGTTGAAGAAAATGATCGATTGGGGGAATTTATACAGCACATCAAAAGAACTGTCCAACATAGGCCTCATGTGCTGATGGCTTATTCCTATATCTTGTTCATGGCGCTCTTTGCTGGTGGCCGTTTTATCAGAGCTACACTCGAATCAGCTGGAGACGACTTTTGGGACCGGTTACCTTCGCCAGTTCAGCCAAACTGTCTCCCCTGCGAAGAGACATCAAGGCCAACTAAGCGTGCAAGTGGTTTGTCCGACGAAGAGATTCCAATAGACGACTTTCACTGCCATGCGACTCACACCATGCCTCTCCGATTTTTCCACTTCCAGACTCCCGAGGACGGGGAAGATCTGAAACGGGAATTTAAGCGACGACTCGCTAGCATGGAGGGTCAACTAACAGCACGCGAGAAGCAGGATATCGTTCAAGAGTCGATTTGCATTTTCGACAACATGACACTTTTGGTCCAGCAGCTCGACATGGTCTGTGAAGCCCCAGCACGCAAGGAAAGTGGCGGCAGTGCGACCTCATCACTACTTGACTTGGTCGATCAACTGCACCCGTTTCGCTCTCGTCTCAGGGATAGTGTTTCTATCGCAAGAGACAGAATCCAGCGATCTACAAAGCTTGCACCAAGCGGCACTAAATTAGTCTGGAAGATCTGGAACTACAGTGCAACCGCATCGACGGTGGAGCCAGAGAGTGGGATTAAGCTCCCGATCGGCCATCCTGGTCTCTCCAAGGATGATGCTGCAGCCATTGAACTCTGTCCAGCCTTCTCCAAGTCTATGAGATTCGACAAGACCTTGCCGCAACCAATGCGCCTGCCGGCCAAGACAAACACGGCCGAGCACGAGCTGAAAGATTGTCTTCAAGTCGCCTCCAAGAAGTTTGATAGCATGAAACTCTTCAACTGGCTGATAGTATTGACCGTTGGTGTTGTCCTGCTGGGAGCATTATGCTCTGCTAGGCGTAGCCGCGAAGTAATGATTATTGAGACATGAGAGGAAAGTTGTTTCAGACAGCGATTGCATTTTGTTTGCCGTTTTTATGGAGTGGAAGCATTCAGGATAATCCCCATTAGGGGGAAGCACGTCCATACCTGGAGTTGGTTGCATTTTTATACCCAGAGCACACGCACACGATTGTACTCGATACCCGTTCATGGCCTTTTAGAGTTCTACACAAAGAAACGATTACGACACTAGATGAGAGATAGCTAGTTCACGTATCAAATACCTTAATGATATTTCCTTGAACAAGATTATACTGTAATTCCAATTCGTAAATGTAACCTTTTAAGCCGTCATTCTTCGTGAATGCTATCTGTAAATGCCCTATATGAAACCCGCTTGTGTGCTCGAGTCTCTGTGGAGAGCTCTGCTAACTGACATACATGTTTGAAACGCCCATACTGGCTGAAGGGTATCGTATAATAAATAACAAAGAAACGCTATGCGCTACTGTAACATGCTATCAACTCGTTACTCGTCATCTTCATCATCCCAGTCACTGCTCACATCAGCCCAGCCCGCCATGTATCGCTCACCACCAAAATCTCCGATTTGTCTGAAGTACCGAGCCCGACCTTCATCCTCCTGCCACTGACGTACGATAGAATCGTCAGACGCGCTGACTAGTTTGCCATCGCAAGTCCAGCTGACATTTGAAACTTCACGTTGATGGCCGTGGACAAGAGCTGTGCCATTGCGGAAGATGGGGATTGTGGAGGAGGTGGGTTCAGCACCTGCGGCGGATGAGAATGAGCGGGAGGGTGTAGGGGCAGATCCAGGTGGATCAAGGAGGTGAGCACGCTGGGCACAAGCAGATCGGAGATATCGCTCGTCAGTGGGGAAGAGCACGACTGAAGACTCAGAGCTACCCACTGCAAGGAGATCGGACGAGTGCGAGAGGCCCTTGGGTCGCATTCTGCACTTGACAAAAAACGTTCGTGCTGCGAAAGAGTCATGCTTGAAACCATAAAGAGGTCCTAGGCCTTGGGCCGCGATGGGTCTCCTCTTAGTGGCGAGGTCTTTGAGCTCAGGAGCATGACCAAGCATGAGATGGGACATGGAGTAAGCGTAGATGGTGTTATCTTTGCACACTGCGTACATGCGAGCGGCATCACTACTGAGAGACAGAGAGGTGATACCATATGAACGCCAGGCGTGGTTGGAGGGGACGGTGGTAGCTGAGAGAGGTGTGCTCTTGTCTTGGTGACGACGGTTGATGTACCGAAGATCCCAGAGCTTGACAACAGCTTCGGCCTCGGAAGCGGAGAGTAAAAGATGTTCACGACCAGCGGGAAGCCATTGGATTGCAGTGACAGAAGCAGGAGAGGTCTTACCATGGGCAGTACGCTCATGAGTATTGTCAAGAGTGTTCACGGTCGAGGCCTGGAATGGTCGAATAGCCTCATCTCGAACAGTGACGGTTCGACGACCTGTCTCGCTGCTACTGATTGTTGAGAAACTTCTCACATGAGAACGAGGGGACCTCAAATCCCATAGACGAATTCGGCCAGCCTTGTCTGATGTTGTCAATACGTTGCCAATAGATTGACCCTTTTGCCAAGCAATCTGCCGAGTCGAGTTATAATGGCCATCTGCAAGTCTAGCAGCAATAGACTTGGTCGTAACATCCATAATCAGAGCTGCGTCACCGGCTGTAGTCGCAAGACGCATATCATCTTGGGAAAAGTCCATATCCCAGATGGCATTGTCATGAACCGAGTGAACACCCAAGTCCCTTTCCTCATTAGGATCATCGTTTGGTGAAGTGTCGAAGAACCTAACACAACCTTCTTCATCACCGACAGCCGTCACGGGGGCATTGTGAGTACTTGTCAGGCAGAAGGGGATGGTACGGCTGCCGCTGGGAGTTAGACATTCATAAGAATCGATGCAGCGGCTGTGAAACCTTGCCGTCTCGGCTCGAGGGTCGCATGCTGGTGTGTGAAGATATGCTTGACCAGTTGAATATCCGAGTCCATGCTCTCGGTTGAGTAATTGTGATGCAACGCCTCTGTTGGCGAATTTTCGAATTGGTCTAGGTGTGTAGTTGGCTAGCTCCTAGTGATGATGTCAGTGACGCCAGGGGCTCTGAGGATAATGACATACGTTATCAGGCTGAGATTCTTCGGTGATGCAGGGTTTATTAACGAGAAAAGGTGACTTTTTAAGTATCCGAGCAACTCCACGGCTGGTCTTGAAGAAATTGCTCTGATGTGGCGTAAGTAGAGATCGCGTGAGCAATTCCAGACCAAGCCAAACTTACCAGGGTAGCTTTTCTATAGCTATCAAGACTCTCCAGACTGACTTGGCTTTCTGACATTTGAATTTCATTATCATTGCCTGGAAGTGTGCTGTTTGAAGTAGTTGTGGTACTGAATCGAAGCGGTGGCATATCATCCAAGTTCAACGTTGGCCTCTTGAAGACAGCGTCATCGCCCGCAGCTTCGGCCTGGAGTTTCCTCTTCCGTGACTCATCCTGGAATCTATCACTTGGAGAAGAAGGCAAAATAGGATCACTATGAAGAAGCGATTGGGGCGAAATGGGCTGCTGGTTAGTATCAGACTCGTCCAAGCTCCCAAGAGCTGTTCTAAACTTTGGCAACGGTTGAGTCTGAAACTGTCTTGGTTGCCAGAAGCGATTAAAGCGACGAGGTGTTATCGAGGGTGTTCCTTTTGGTCGTGACGATGACGCAGGCGTTGGAAGAGAATCTGGGCCATCGGAGGACATGGCAGGCAACGAGGCCCTGTTGAAGCCGTGAGAGGCTGGGAAGTCGAGTCTGACGATATATACTGGCGAAGAGGTCACAGTTCACGAATTGATAAGACGAATTCTTGCAGAGACACAAATCAGAACATGTCGAAAATTGAATATGGTGGAAAGAAGAGGCTCCAATTGCAGATTTAGTTTGGTTGCCAGAGGAGCCAAAAGGCCGGGCTGGGATGGGGTTGAAGCGAGACGAGAGTGGACCATGCCAATGTCATAGGCCAAAGACGCGGTCGCGAAACCGCGGAGCGTGTAAATGGGCGGTGTTCTCGCGTAAAATGGCTTTCCCAACAGCGCCACAGTTGGAGACGAAGCCAGTGCAACTGGCCGACGTCAGCTGTGGCTCAAAGCTCTCTAGCTGCAAGGGTCAGCGATGCGGATGTGGCGACTCCCGCTTTTGGCGGTGGCTGCAGAACTGGGATTTTCTTTCTCCCCCCTGAATATGATATCTGCTAGAATGATCATTTTAACCCAAGACATCTCGTAAAATCACGGCTTCGCAGGGGGTCGTTGACGTGATGAGAAGCAACCGAGTCACAACTAGGTCTCAAGCGAAACCGGGCAATAAAGAATCGAGTTGTTGAGTCACGCTTTGAACGAGACTTGAAGACGGTTCAATTGACGAGAGCCGCGGTGTTCTCCACTATCAGCGGGCCATTCCCCGGAATTTTGAACTGTTATTTAGGTATGCAAGGATAAAGTAGAAGCAGTCTCGTGGATGATGCCATCAGTGATTACTGCAGGTACTTCATACTATAAAAATACACATTTTAGGTACATGCATACCTTACACATATATGGTATCACCGCATATGACAACTCATCACTACCCATAGCTTTCATGGCAGCACCGTAGGTACATCACTTTGGTTTCTGTCAGTTAAATCCTCAAATCCTTTAATCCTTTAAAGTGCCCCTGTTTTCACTCATCCCCATTGGCCATTCTCCCCTCCCTCTCAGCCTTGTCTTACCTCTAGGCTCTAACATGGGCTTGTCTCCCGCCAAAGCCGATGGCCCGTTCACCGATAGCCACTCCTGGCATCCACTGGAGGAAGCAGCGCAACCCTTGGGATTCCAAGGCCAATGGTGTCATCCCTCACCATAATCACTCTCTCACAATCACTGTCCTCCCGTCTCCGTAATACGCAATCCCTTATTTTTCTCCAGGCATTTTTCTCCCTACACCTCTCTCTTATTATTCTTTCTCGCACCTGTCCTCCCTCTTGACCTATCCGTTTTTCCCCTCCAGGCCGGATTTCTTTGCGCGCACAAGGCAAAATCATGTGCCGTTTTCTGGTGAGTCCCCTATAATCAAGATCTCTTATCTATAACCTCCGAAGCCGGCTTCTTGGTTGCACGCAGAACACAACACTGACACCGTAACTGTTTCCAGGTCTACAAAGGGAGTGACGAGATTCTTCTATCAAAGCTGATTCTTGACCCTACTCATTCTATTCTCAAACAATCATTTGATTCTCGGTTGCGTCTTGTGGGTCTACCCCAACTTCTTTGACCGACAATCCCAGGAACGTCATATCATAACTGACACATATATCATCTACAGGATACGAGACGAGGTCAGAACAACGCAGATGGCTTTGGCATAGGCTTCTACACCGACCCTAAACTCGGCTCAGCGCCTTGCCTTTTCACATCCACCATTCCCGCCTGGAATTGCACCAATCTGCAGCGAATCGCTTCAAAGACCGCCTCCCGCCTAATCTTTGGCCATGTTCGTGCCACGACCGAAGGTTCCCTAAGCGAAGACAACTGCCACCCTTTCACACACGGTAGTCTGATGTGGATGCACAATGGCGGTCTGGGTGGATGGAAATACATCAAGCGTCGCCTTGGCGAGCGTCTCGCTGATAAGTGGTATTTGGGCGTCAAAGGCGGAACGGATAGCGAGTGGGCATTTGCCCTCTTCCTCGATACTCTTGAGCGACTTGGCCACGACCCAAGCGCTTGCCCCGAAACTGGCTTTGGTCCGACTATTCTTCGAGAGGCTATGAAGCGCACGATCGCGCAGATCAACGAGATGACCGACGCAATTCCCGAAAGTATACTGCAGAATGAGGATGTCGATACCAGAAGTTTGCTCAACTTTGCTGTCACCGATGGTCATAGCGTGATCTGCACTCGGTACATCAGCAGTTCCAAGGATGAGGCGGCCAGCTTGTACTATTCTTCCGGAACCCAATGGACAACACGAACACAATCTGCAAGTGACAAGCAGTACCAGATGGAACGCAAGGATCGGGGCGCTGACATTGTACTTGTTGCAAGCGAGCCCCTGACATTCGAGAGAGGTATGCAAGATGCTCTGGGTATTGAAGGGGAGGTGCTGACTCGAAGCAGAGAATTGGGTGAACGTACCAACAAATTCCATCTTGACAATCCACAGACAGACCGTTATGGTCCATCCGATAATCGACAAGTACTACGAACGTGATCCTCACCACGTTCGCTCCAGTGCATTTGTCCAGGCTAAGGGACTTACATCAAATGAGAAGAACCGAAGCGACGTTGCTAGTCCTGCGGGAGTTGATCGGCAGCAGCAGGAGCTTGATGGGTACCGCAAGATGATGTCAGGCACTCTCAACTTTGGCCCACCTAGGAGCCTCAGTCCCGATATGTGCCGCCAAACCAGAAAAGTAGCTCCTGTGTGTGAGTCGATACCTGTGCCTCAACCTCCACCACAAGCGCAGCCTCCACCTGCACAGACAACCCCGCCAAGTGAACAAGGCAACAAACCAGCCCCAGCGCAGGGAAACATCAAAGTTAAGAGACGATCTGTTCAGCTGCTGGATGGCTACCAAGGCCAAAGTTCAAACGATTACGATCAAATTTCGGATACAGAAGAGCCAACGAGGGCAGATGTGCATAATCCCAGGAAGCTTTCGCGGTATTTTCCTGAGCTGACGCTCGCATCGCATGCGGGGGCTTGAAAGGAGGGGCAGGGGAAGGCTGGGAAATAGGGATAAGGAGGTAGGCAATCTGGGGAAATAGCATGATAGAAGGGATCGAGGGGGTGAGAGACTTGGCTTGAGTTTATTTTATGGCCGTGTGTGCTTGGGCATTGCACCGAATATCTCGGCGCTTGTGGCATGGTGTTGAGGTGTGAAATTCAGTGTATTCTAGATTGGCATTTCGGATTGGTTTCTCTCTCTCCCCCCCTC
>JABFAI010000516.1:0-30441 GCA_013266175.1 Fusarium gaditjirri
CCCCCCCCCCCCCCCCCCTAGTTTACATACCTTCATACAACAAACATCTCTCTACGTCCGCAACCAAGAAGTCGCCATGTCGTCCACAGAAAAGAAAAATACTACAGAGCCAGTCGACAAAGAGGCTATCCGTGAACTAATCAACGAGCTCGAACGCAAACTCGACGCTCTATACACCCTAAGCGACGAGGTCAACAGAGGTATTCTTGAGAGCAAAGATGCGCTCGAAAGCGTCCGCGAGAAACGCGTCAAGCTACTCAGAGCGCGACTAGACCGGATCTTCCAGCAGTGGAACATCGGGCCTCTGACTAGCAGCCATCACCTGTATGTTACCTCTGAGTTATATACATTCGATGCTGAGTACGGTTTTAGGTCAACCCAGAATCAGGGTCAGAATCCAGGGCCGGGGCCGGGTCCAGCATCGAGCCAGGCTCAGACTCAAGCTGGGATTAACCAACAAGGGCAATCCGGTTTGCCGTGGTAGATACTAGCTTGGCCGGTATGTGGAATGTTTATCTATGGTGACACAATGACGAGGCTCTTGCTAATGTTCAATTGAAGGAAACACAGCCAACGAGCTCTATACCAAGAAGATGGTGGACCAGACTATGAGGCAGTGAGCCAGAACTTTGCATCATGGCATAGAGCGAATAAGCAATTAGCAGCCTTATATAAATCACGCTCCAATATCGCGAGATACCTATCGATCTTCCGTAGTATAAAGCCCTGAAGTGTATGTTGTACTCCCATTTTTCATATATATTGCAAGTTGACCTTTCACGGGACTTAAAGCATCTTTAAAGGCTTAATTATTATTCTAAAGATGTGACTGTAAGCAAGGCTATGTATAGCCTCAGTAGTCAAATCATGCTACCTCGCTATTATCAACATCATTTATTGCGCTGGATCAACTGGGGTGTATGTGATTTCGGATACATTGAATGACTGACCCTTCAGAGGGCAGCTGAATTCCCGAGTTGGAGGAGGAAAATTTCCTCGATCTCCTTTCGAGCCTGACTTTAATCTTTTACAAAAATTGGCCCGCAATATAATTATGCAGGCAGTCCCAGTCCTCCAGGGGCTGACTACAATAAGCTCCTAAAAAGTCGTTTGAACTTGAGGTAACCTTGCGGGCTCTAGAGGAATTATATTGACTTGAAGATACCTAGGTTCTGTCGCTGGAGGTCATAGGGCCTTTATCACTTCAAAAGCAACAGAAGAAGATAAGTGCATTTCCGAGTGGATTATGTGACTAGCAACGAAATCAACTGTAAAGAATTAATGATGCACCATCGTTATAGAGGGTAGGAGTGAACGTTGCAAAAGTTTCTTTTTAACTGATCTCATACACAAGCTCTTGTAAGGACGAGTCTCTCTGACTGTCGTAGAAGCCATCTCTATTCCTACATCGTACACGCTACACCAGGTATCATCATGCTTCTTTTGTTCTTGTCCCTTTCCAATTTCATGCGCATTTCATTACTCTCTACCACTCGTCGACCTCTCCCTTCTTGGGTTTTTGTACCCGCACAACCTTGTCACAGTTAAGCAAGCATAGAGGATCAAAAGCCTTCTTGATCTGCATTGAGTGTTAGCAAACCATTATCTCAAAACATGTGCAATATTTCTTACCTGCCGCATAACGTCAACTGTAGACTCGCCGAGCTCATGAGGGAGATAATCCCGCTTGACAAGTCCGACACCATGCTCGCCCGTCACGGTACCCTCCATCTCAACAGCCTTCTTGACCATGCGATGCACAACAGCCTCAGCCTTTGCACGCTGAGCATCGTTGTACAAAAGAATGGTGTGGAAGTTGCCGTCACCGACATGTCCTACAATAGAAGCAAACAGGCCACTCTTTGCCATATCTTCCTTGGTCTCCTCAATCAGATCTGGTAGCTTGCTCATGGGCACAGCAACATCGCCTGTCCACACGTGGTCACCGGGCTTCTTGACAGCCGTGGTACTCCAGAGAGCCTCCTTTCGTGCACTCCACAGCTCGTCCTGCTCTTCTTGGCTCTTGGCAAACTCAAAAGTCTTGCTGCCAGCCTGCTTAGCGAGCCCCTGCACTTGGGCAACCTGCTCCTTGACACCGGCGGGAGTTCCGGCGAACTTGAAAAAGAGTGTGGCTGCCTCTGTCCATGCTCGTGATGTCATTCCGGCATCGTTGATGCACTTCATCTGGTTGTCGTCGAGGATCTCGACAGCAGCGACGGGGATGCCCTGGGCCACTACCTTGCTCACACAAGTAGCGGCATGGCGGATCGAGGGGAAACTGCAGACAGCGACGCTGGTAGACTCAGGCTTGACGGTAACCTTGAGGGTAGCCTCAGTCACGAGGCCAAGGGTACCCTCGGAGCCAATAAACAGCTTCGTGAGATCGTAGCCAGCAGAGCTCTTGCGAGGTCGCTGCCGGGTCTTGATGACAGTACCATCAGCAAGAACGACAGTCAAACTCAGAACCCACTCGCGCATGGTACCATAGCGATAGGCATTGGTGCCGCTGCACCCAGTACCAATCATGCCTCCAATCATAGCGCCAGGACCAGGGTCGGGAGGGAAGAAGAGACCCTCGTGCCCTAGGTGGTCATTTAGAGCTTCCCAGCCCATCGCAGGCTGGACAACAACATCGAGATCCTCCTTGTGAAGCTTGATAATTTTGTTCATACGGCCAAAGTCGATAGAAATGCCCTTGCGAGTAGGTGTGAAGTGACCTTCGAGACTGGTGCCGCCGCTGTAGCCTGTAACGGGGATCTTGCGCTTATGGCAAACCTTCATAATCTCGGAAACCTCTTCAGTGCTTGAGGGATAGACAACGCAAAAGGGACGGTCGTCGGGGCCGGCCTGATGAGAGGACCAACTAGATGTGGCATGGTGTTCGAGGTCGTTCTCGGCGGTGCTGACATTGTCTTGGCCGACAATCTTGACAAAGTCGGCCCAGGCAGCCTGCATATTCTCGAGTTTCGTGTTGTGCTTAGGAGCTTTGGTCTTGTTGAGAGGTAGTGTCGACGTAGGTTCGGGATCTCTTGGCCAATATGTACCAAGCCAGTATGAGATACCAACGCCCGAGAGGAAGACTATCGTTTGTTAGATTTCAGCTCTAGAAGCGAGTAATTGAGCGTACCAAATGTCACCATCCAGTTCCGTGTAGGATCTGTCATGTTGCGCCACTCCTCGTACTTCTCTCTCTGCTCCCGCTCACGCCTTAATCGAGATCCAATACTGCCCATAACTTGTCCTTGGAACGTCCTCCCCACCTTTGTCTCGTTGCTCTGTCGGGCGGGGGTATTCTTATTCGGCCTTTCAGGCTCGATCTCGGTAGCGTAAGAGCGGTAGAAAGACGCAGGTAATCTCGTATCTCTGTAACTAGCTGCGGTGGGCGTCCGCAAGCTCCGAAGAGCAGCACGCTGAGCGCGCAATTGAAGAGAAGCCATGACGATGTAGCTTGTGCGCGGGCAGAGGTTGAAAGTCAGTTGCAGAAATAATTAAGATATGTAGGTCGTAAAGGGGTGTAGAGGAGCTGATCGAAGCTGTAAGAGTGTGTCGGGGTGAGAAATGGCCGACGAGGAGAGGTCGATGTCGAGCTTAAGTGTTGAAGTCAACGGCAATGGAAAATTGTTAGGACGGAGTTGGAATACCGCACTATAATTCCCGAACCCCACCTCACGGGGCCTTGTCCGGGCGTCTTCAGGGCCCTGAGATCGGCTTCGATTAGCTCTGCTACGGCGTGGAGGCCTTTGACTAATTCTCATTGGCTGTGTTATTATATTTACTCCTATACTTGCCTTTTTCGTTATTGTTTCCTTGGTATAGTTCAACAGTCGCGCTGTGTAATGTCCGTCTTCTGATATCTTCGATACCGATCCGAACCGGCCGGGCCGGGAGCTTCTCCCTTAATCTTGTAAGATAGGATCTATTGATGGCTGAAAGCTGACCAAAGTGGATGCTCAATATGATTTCAAGGATCAATATTGACTATAGAGGGGGCACGTTGAAGAGCAATTATCACATCAAAGCACGTCACCGCCGGCCTCGGCCAATTTCACTATCATGTATTACCAATCCTGTTGCAATGAACCTCGAATCAAGTCTTTATCCTGTATTGTATGTTTCGAAGCAGCGAATGTTTTCACATATCCGTATAATGCTAAATACAGTAGCCGAGACGTCATATCTTCGGAGATTAGCCACCGCCATGGATGAACGTCTCAGCCGCATTCCTCAAAATATATCGCGGAGACCAAGTCCGCTCTCACTGTGCTTCCATCCTGACGCCCAGAAAACTGTCAAAGCTGTCAAAACTACCCAATCATATGCTTCATATTGTCCCAAAACTCCGTCCGCCCGTTTTCTTGCTGTCGTTGTCGTCGTACGTGCCATGGTAGCTCTTCGCTTCAAAGGTATACGCAGTGATTATATGCTGCCGTGTTGGACGAGTTGAACAGTAAAAGTCGGCGTTCCACCCTGCATGTGGTCAAAGTAGGCTGCTAACTCATCATCTCCTTGTATTTGAAGGGGTAATTCGTTGCCTTTAGGGTCCTTAATGATACCCTCGATACGAACACACATCGCCCCGGGAAACTTAGTGGCCACGACCTGTCGTAACTCCTGGATTGATTGTGAAGACATTGTAGATATCCACAGGCTGGTATTGGCCGGATACGTCGACGAATGGTGCAATCGCATGAATACTGCAAAGGAAGATGGTACGGCAGGCACTGAAGGCACAGGCGAGAACATTGTATTGGGCACCGACGCCGAGAATTGATGCTGCACGTATTGCTGCTGCATATAGTTTGCTTGCGGTTGATTGCCCAAGTACATTGATGAGCCGTACTGAGCGTCCATGGACATGGTGTTGGCAGTGGACGAGCCCAGCATTCTATGGGGCTGAGGTAGGACACCCTGAGAAGCCGGCATGCCCAGAGCCGGCAATTGTACCTGTTCTGGCCGTTGTGGTGCTGGTGGCTGTCCAGTTGTTGTATAGGTAATACTTGAGTCGACTGGCTCATGGACAGGCTCATACCCATTGCTATCCATGGGCTGATCCATCATCGGATCCGCAGATGAACTGGACCCTGTGGCTCCCCTGTCTGAGATTCTGAAGGAAGGGGGGTTCTCTATCGCTCTTTGGGCTTTTTGTTGATATATGCTTGGTTGAGTCTCGGTGAGTCGCGAGGTCTGAACAGTATGTTGTGGTTTGTCATTCTGAACCTTGTGCTTTGCTGACTCCTTCTGCTTAGGAGCTTCGCCACTCTTGGTGGTCTTGGATCTCTTCTCGTCGCGTNNCATCATTTCCTTGAAGGGGGATTGCCCTCATCCGTCCTGACTTCTCAAGCCATCGCTTCTTCAGTTGTTCCCATTGCTCTGGTGTTCCATCAGATTTACATGTAAACTTTGCATCGCACAACACCTCATGCAAAGCAGCGCGGATTTCATGAGACTCTTCTGGGTTGAGACCTAGCTCGTTCTTTGCATCGACGAGAGTCATTCTGGTGTCCTGGTTGCGTAGACGCTTGGTCACGTCAGTGCAAATGATGTCCAAGGCAAGCTGCTTTCTCTCAAGGTCCTCTTTGGAAAGCCAAAGAACCTGTTGTAGGTGTGTGCGCTCATGAATCAAGCGGTTCTTGACATAGTCCCATCTTCCTGGTCCAGCCTGGGTTTTCTTAACTATAGAGTCTTCCTGACAGATTCGAGCAAAACACTCGCGAGTTTCTGCGTAAGTAGTAGCATCGAGACCGAGGGCCTCTTTGGAATCGTTCAAGGTCATTTCAGATGGGAAACGAACAATGTGTTCTGATTCAGTGAGATGTTGCCGATTTCTTCGGCTTTGTCTTTTGCTAATCTTGCGTGGTTTGGGCGTTGTTGGGACCGAGATGGGATCTTCTTGCGCTGGGTTTTCAGGAGCATATGGTGTTGGATGGTCAAGATCTCTGGGTTCTTGGTCAGGCAGTGGAGTGGTCACGTCTCCGTCGTCTAGTGAAGTATCGTTCTCAAGATTCTCATCATCAGGCTCAGCATCACCAGATCTTGCTCGGTCACCATTTCGAACTCTAAGGAGCCAACGATTGCGGGCACGCACTCTCATGAGTTCACGGGAATTGATGTCAAAGCCATCCTCATCAGTAAGGATTCGTAGCATTTCACTTTGAGGGACATTTCTCTTCCATAGCTCATGGATGCGCTTCACAAGTCGATCATCCTTGTGTTTTAGTCTTTGTTTTGTAGGAAACTTCCATCGACTAAACTGAACTTGAAAAGCGCGTTTGCTGAAATAAGTCATGTAAGTCGAGAAGAGCGGTCACTTACACTGAGCACTTACCTCGGCGTAAACTGATAAACATTCTTCATGTGCACCATGATATCCTCGAGGGACCGACGCTCATTGATATAAAGTTGGTAGCACACATCTTTGTGTGGTTCCCATTGATAGACCATGATTCAATACTCGAGACAGCATAGTCTCTTGTGTCTGCGTCTTTGGTCAGAACGGCTCAACTAAAACTTGGAGCTTATGGAGAGACTTTTGCATTGCTGGTTAATCTGGACTTCCGGAGTTTTTTTGGCTGGTTAACCGGGGGATTAGTCATTGGGGTACAGTTTGAAGAGTGTTCAGCACTGTGATATTGACTGTGCTCGCTGATAGTTGATGAACTTGCAGCAAGTAACACTACCTTGTTCACCATGTATTATGATGAAATATTCAGAAAGCTCAAAAACTAATGCATTGGCAGCCTCAGTATATAATTCATAGGTTATGTAGGAACAAGAAAGAACGCCAACAGGATACATCACTCAAAGACAACCTTCAACCCCATTTGTACCTTGTCCTGCTATGCTGAACTTTGGAATAAGCACATAGATAAAGATTAATGAGAGCAGCCGAGGGCATAGGTTAAATAGATATTTTGAATTAATCCTGCTCATGTTTTCTAAGAGCAAACGCTCCGAGCAAATGCTGCTTTTGGTCCTCGTCAAGACAGCTGTGTGCGGAATCCAAGCCGCTCGAAGACGACATTGACGATCTCTAGCTTGAACTTAGACCAATACCCTTGCATGTGATGCTAGAATTCACATGCTCTCACCTCTCACATCATCATATTTCATTCATTTAAACAACTTACCTACTTTACTCACTTGAGAGGCTAGGAATAATATACAGGCACCGGGGATAATCAAGCGACACCCGCTCAACGCTTCTGGGCTTCCTTAACTTGCACCTCGGTTCGATCTTGTAAGTCAAGAGACGCTGTCACCATTCCGCGGCTCAACTGAAGACCGATCAATCCGTCGCACTCTCAATCAACATCGCCCTGACCTCAGCTTCACTCATTCTTACTTCATTTATTACTTACAATACCAACAATCGCAATGGCATCGCCTTCGCTCCCCAGCAGCTATGCAACCCTCAACCTCCCAGCTCTACAGCTCTTCCATCATCCCCCCTCCTCCAAAGAAGTCACACATGTCATAGTCATAAAGCTTCACCGTCCTGAAGCCCGTAATGCATTCACCGACACAATGGCGGCTTCGCTCTCTCATGCGCTCAACACACTCTCCGTTGATCCTCGCGTTCGCGCTATAGTTCTCACTTCGTCGGATCCAAAGAACCGTATGTACTGCGCAGGCATGGACTTCAACGAGAAGCATGCGTTGGGGAAAGACGCTGCTGATCATCGCGACTCGGGTGGTATTGTCACTTTGCCTATGTATCGCTGCAACAAGCCTGTTATCGTCGCTATCAATGGCTCTGCTGTTGGCGTGGGTATCACAATGACTCTCGGTGCCAACATCCGCGTGGTGAGCCGCGACGCCCAGATTGGCTTTGTGTTTGGGCGCCGTGGTTTCAGCATGGAGGCATGCAGCAGCTTCTTCCTCCCACGCCTCATAGGAACCAGCCGTGCACTTCACCTCACCACCACTGGCGCTGTCTACCCTGCCACTCACAAGCTTTTTGACGGTCTCTTCAGCGAGATTGTCGCGCCTGAAGAAGTTCTGCCCACAGCCCTCAAGATCGCAGATGAGATAGCGACCAACGTAAGTGGTGTTTCTGCGCGGGTAATGAAGGACATGATCTACAGGGGAGCCTCGTCGCCTGAGGAGGCACATCTACTTGAGAGCAAGATATTTTGGGACTTGTTCACGGGTAAGGATGCGAATGAGGGAATGAATAGTTTCTTGGAGAAGAGGAAGCCGGATTTCACGGGGACTATGGACAAGAATGCGCCCAAAATCTACCCTTGGTGGACGCCCGTTGACATTTCCCGGCCAAAGCTGTAGTGATTCATGGCTGGAAATGTGTCTATTGCTGTTTTCATGATCGCTTTGCTGCCTATGTCTTACGAATTGTACTAAGCTCATCACCAAACTTCTACAGAATACTCATTGTGATACCCATAAAACCATTTCTCCTCATTCCTTAGTGAGACACATGTCTGCATTCATCTTCAGCAATAACGCTCTGTCTCATAACCCCAGATTAATTTCTCCATAGATAGAACTCGAGAATGATTTAGCGCTGAGCCATCAAAAAGAGGTCATGAGGTCCATGCCATCAAGACCCTTGTCTAACTAAGTACCTAATCTTCCCCACACTTTGGATCTCCGTTAAGCCGACCCACTCTCTGTCAAAGACCGCAAACGAACATCATGTGCAATTGATTAATGTCATGTGAAAGGGAGGCAGAGGATGCAAAGCTGAGCCACTCTGATACACACGTACGATGCATTCGTCTTCTTCTTGGCCCGACACTCGAGTCACTAGAATTGGGGGCTGTGCTACTTCACAGGATGTTTGCCAAGAGAGGGAGGAAACGTAACGTTAACGTGAGTGAGGCAAATTTGCTAGTCATGTCTGTTCATATTTTGATCCGGTTCTATGGTAGAAGCGCCTGAGCCGTTCCATCCGATATGCCACAGCCGTGCAGGCCGAACTAGAAATGATACTCGAAAAAAACAAGAAACGATGCAACAAACCGTCCCAAATCAAAGAACCATGTTCTTGAGTTCATCCCGCGTAGCTTGAGTCCGTTGATGCAACCATGCATGCCAATCATAGAAGTAGAAGAAAAAAGTTTATAAAAAAAAAAAAAAAGTGGTAAACCCCAACTCCTTGCCAATAAAATGTCAAAACATAACGTTCCTCCTGGTTGTGAAAACTCGTTCGTTTCCATGCCACATTGCTCCAAAGGCCGTGAGTGCGTGTGCGTTATACGTGGGCAGACGGGAAGTAAGGGATATACTGCTTCCCGTAGGTGAAATTCAAGGTATCGTAGAAGGATATGGCTAGCTGTAAATTTGTGCTCGCCGAGTATCTGCCGAGGAAAGCATTTGTAGATTCATCGGCGAGGGGTATATGGTGATGAGTAGTATGCGTCAAAGGCGCTAGTCTGCTGTCGCGGCTGGTATTGCTGATAGGGAGTTCTAACAACGAATCCCTTCTTTGGGCCAGAGAATTTGGTCTTGAGTTTGGTCTTGGTCTCGCTGGTGAAATTCCCCTATCTTCGACCAAGCTTGAGCAGTCGCGTTCTCAGCCACAGAACAAAAGCGGTCCAAGTACTGGTAGTTTTTCGCTTGGTGGTTTTGGTTCGGTGAGTTGATTGAAAGTGCACATCGTCAGCTCTAGCACCAGGTGTCTGGCCTGTAGGCACAGTGTCGTAGCTGCGGGTACCAAAGTCGACCTTCTCGTTCTCGGTGGTCAACCCCAGACCCACGCCAGTGCTGGTAGTCTTGCGGGAGATCGAAGGTCGAATGTCAGTACTACTGGACACACGATCGCACGAGATTCGAGAGGTTCCAAAGCTACCCTTGCGACCATTCTTGTTGAAGCGGTGGGCTTCACGACTCTCTGCGCGTTCCTGCTTGCGGATCTGCTCACGGGCGTATTTCTCCTCCTTGGCTCGTTCTTTTTCCTCAAACTTACGACGGGCCTCGCGGACGTTCTCCTGGCGGGTGACAGTGTCAACCTCGCTGCGTGAGCGGAGACGGAAACCGCTCATGTCGAGAGAGCTGCGGAGTGGTGACATAGCGTTGGATGATGTGGATGCAGAGATCATCTGGGGCGAAACAAAGGAACCAGAAGGTGGGCTGGTGCTTGACGCAGAGTCGAGAGCAGTGGTTGAGCCTGTGTTCAGGTGGAGGTCAGATCGGCTGCGAGTCACGATGCTATGGGGCTTTCGCGCAGATATTCCTGGGGCAGCGCGGCCGTTGGTAGTGATGTGCAGCGGTTGGTTCACATCTGATAACGAGCTGGTGCGCTGACTGGCAAGAGAGGGACGGCGGGGCCGGGAACCAGAATGATAGGCACGAGTCGAAGTCTGAAGGCCCTGAGAGTCGATATTGTCTTCGTTCTCAGTTATCGTGGGAGAATAATCGCGAGGTCCGGTGGTATTGTCCAGGGATGCGAGCGAGTTGGCGTAGGAGAGAGGTGGTGTTGAGGTGCGCGGCGTTTGTTGAAAAGGGTGCACAAAAGAGCCGTTTCTGCCACCGCTAGCAGAAGTCGCAATAGAAGCATGAGAAGTGCCACTGGTAGAGCGAGCATGCCCGTGCGAATACTTGTTTGAGCGAGCACCTCCATTGCTCAGATCCGTGGCCGATATAGAGAAGCTGACATCGCGGGCGCGGGCGGCAGGTGTTGGCAGTGCTGATGCACCTGCCGTATAAGACGAGTCGTCGCCGTCCACATTATACGAGGAATAGCCAAATTGACCCTGCTCGTCCCAACCGCGATCCAAATCGAGTGAATTCTTTTCCGAGTGGGAGTGGTGCGACTGCAGTTTCTTGAGGATTGGCTTCACAGCAGGTCGACTGCGAGGTTTTGTTATTTTAGCTTGTCCATGACCGTGTTGATTACCATGTCCGAAGCCGTGACCGTGTAGGTGACCCGGTAACGAACTGCTGGTCTGCGCCATTGCCATAAAAGAAAATAGGCAATAGCGTAGAAGAGAGGCTGAAGAAGAAACCGAAAGGGTCTCAAGGGGTGTCAAAGAGGTATACGAGGGGTTTTGTGCTGTGTTGTTGGTGTCTTGGTGTTGTTGGGCGTCTTGTCGCCGTTGCACGGATACGGGCGCAGCGCAGGCTGAGGGTGAGGAGTCTGTCGCACGCCCAGCGTATCTCAGAGCATCATGAAAGAATCCGACTTCTCTTTTCTTTCAAGTTGTACAAGGAACAGACAAATCACCTCCACACACACACACGCACACAAAGGTTCTTCACAGAAGATACACTCTCTCAACGACCAGCGTATGCAAGTAAGTAAACAAGATAAGAGGAACTGAGCGACAATAACAAGGAAATGTCGCAAAAAAAGAGGGAAGACTCGGACAGGTCGGGTCGGGGAGGCCTGGCCTTAGAACTATCAGGGGTGTTCCCAGGTCCTAGAGAACCGAGAGTAGGTACTCCGTAGTGGGTGGGGTTACTGCTGTAAAGGAGGAGTCCGGGCCCGGCGGTAGCGGTAGCGCGGTAGCTCACTTCTGGACTCGAGTCCCTAAAAAGCCAAGGAATACCAGAGTTTATTGCGGCGGTAAATCCAAGAGTTGAGTTTTTGATTTGGAATGATACAAATGAAAGTCAAAAGATGAGGGGAAAGAGAAAATAAGGAGGGTAAGACGGTAAAACCTGTGTCTCTTCTTATTCTTCTGCCTGTGGCCGTGTAAGAGGCGGCAGATTACGACGGTGAAAGCGGCGGAGGCAGTGGAGGTCGATTTGAGAATGGCGGTGCGGCCGGAGGAGGCAAATACCGGTCAAACACCGCTGTACTCTACCTAGCAATCACTATCACGCAGCACTAGATCAGCTCATTATATTGGAAGGATACCTACAGCGTGGTACTGTACCTACAGTAGGCTCTTCAATCAGAGACACTCTAACCTTGGGTGGAAAAACTGGGTTTTGGCGGCAGCGAAGCCGAGTGATTGAACCAATGTCAAGACGTTCTAGGCCAGATTCAGCCTCATCGAGCGCATTGGCACGTGGGGTTTAGTGGGGAGAGTTCTTTATGTATTGTTGAGTCCTCTCTTCTCTAAACTCTTCCTCTTCGTCCACAGGCTGTGACGCTGACCAGGGATTGGCCAGGGTATCTTGTTCCGTGGGTATCGCCAAGCCAACGTCGGTCTGCGGTCTGCGAACCTGTGATGATGTGATCGAGTGCCGATGTCCCGTTACAGTGGTAGTCGCAGTATGTAGTATTCGACTCCAAGTTGTTGAGAGGCGGTAAGACAATACAAGAGATGTGATGTGCGGGGGTTCCAGAGGCCAAAGAGATATCGAGGCGGTCGGGTCGCAGATATTCAAATCAATGTCTTGCTTGCTGCCTAGCCTACAGTAGAGTAGCGGCAGATAACGACACGGATAGATAGACGTGAGTGAGATTTGGGGGCGTTTGCGGGGGATGTATCCTTGGAAACTTAAGATGCAGCAGACCGTATCTGTCTCGATGGAGGGGAGTATTGGTCCAATAGGAAGAGCAGGGACAGACGATGATGCGCTCAAGTCTGAAGCACAGAACGTTGTGTACAGAAGAAAAGAAGAGAAGATATGGAAGAACTCGAAAGAAATGCGGTCCCAGGGACATGTCACTCACATGCAATTGTCCCCTCATGGACTCGAAAATTACCTGCAATGTAATATCAAACTCATGACGCTTCTGATCAGACGAAATTGGGCGATTAATTACTATGCCAGGAAGCGAGCAGCCAAGGCAGAGCGAAATGAAGTTCCCAAGGTTCAAACAACCTATTGGTTCGCCAATAGCCTCGTCAGCTTTGCAAGGATTTTACTGTTAGGTGCCAATAACCTATGTAATCTGGGCACACGCAACTATGATAGGTATTGTGATTCTTGGTGTCGTGATTTCGTTCTCCTCGAGTCATTCATCACTAACAATTGTACCTTTTATCGGCCCTTCTCTAATACATACATGGAGCCAAAGAAATAATATGATTTACAATTGATTTCAGCCTTGTTTCTATGTCATGTTGTATGGGTAGATCTGTCACAAACTGTTCCCCCTCGTTGCATCATGTACTGTTTCATCCGCGTTGATCCCCCGGAACATCAGCATAAACAACATCATCATCCCGTTTTACCCATCCGCATCTACCAGCAGCGCTTCTGTTTGCGGGGGGGTTGTCTCGGGTCCTGTAACGCCGTGAGACCAACCGGCTAAACTTCACGACTGTATGTTCCCTATTCACTGAAGCGTAGCGACTGATGCCTGCATAGTTTCGTTTTCAAGCATCATCAAACTTTTGTCTATGCGATTAATTGATACTTTCGCTTCTTTAATTGCCTCGTCTCCCGTTATCCCGCGTTCCTTATCTTGGTCCCGACCTCGAATTCGTGGCTCTCGACCCCTTGTCTCTTAACACTAGTGGTCGATCATTCGCTCTGGGCCAGTCCATTTTGATATCATCACGGATTCTTTTTGTCTCATAGTAGGAATTGACTATTGATGAAAGCCGGAAACGTGGTTTTTGGGGCCTATGTACCTATCAGTGTATAGATTTGAGTTTGATTACACTTCAAAAGCACTGCCGGAGATCAATTACGAATCCTTTGATGAATATACCATAATGCCTTTAACCTTCTGACAACCATGTATTTGGCATTCCTCGTCCCTAGGCTTATTCAAAGCAAGGGAGTCCGGACTGCGCCACCAGGCACCTCGTCATCAGGTACAGAAACGCCATTAACCGTCGTCTCCTGGCGATCACTTCTAGACTTAAGTCAAGTGAGGCATCCAATCCAAGAACCCTTCGCGGAATTCCACATTCGTCAACCTACACAAGGTCACGCGACTTCAAGTCTCGGCTGAACACCACATGTTTAACAAGATAAGGCCCCTTCGACTTTCGACTTCGTCAGTTTATGCTGGTATCACAACCAAGTTCCCCTCAAAAGGGTCCTCAGCTGGTGTTTTTTAACTTGCGCCACAAGTCGATAGCGTCCATGAGGTCTGTGTTTCTCCTCATTTGCCCCTCCCCCGCCTCCGCTTCCCCTCTCACCTTCGCCTCGATATATTTGCAAGTCCTCTCTCGTGGTGAAGTCAGGTAGAATTGGCAGTCAGATTAACTTACCTACACGCCTCAGTAGCATTTGACCTTCGTAACTGACTAGTACGTGGCCTTTTCCCTGCACATTACGTTACTCTCTTGACAGGTTCCAGTCTAAGTGGGCAAGTCTGCCTCCACAGCTGCTTGTTGGTTGAGGCGTGTAGAAACATCTACGACTCTCCCCAAACAACTCGCATAGAGTCTCAATTTTCATACCATACCCCGTAGTATCCGTTCGTCTTGTCCTGGTATAGCATTCGGAGTGGGGAGCTCCTTGGCCATCTCCGTACTATCATGCTAATCCACTAATAACAAACTATACCTGGTAAAATGGCATTTGTATCCACCAGCTAACAAAATGATTTTGGCCATGACCTCAAAGCTATATAGCTACTAGGTGGATTCACAAGTAGCCGTCTGTGATTGACTATAATTTGCTGTGGAGACACTGCAAGTCGTTTTATATGTAATTCGGATTAGAAACTCAGTGAGTTACGCTGGAAACATCTGAGACATGTAAAACAAGTCTCATGAAGATCAGATATTGGCAGTTCTGAAAGTCAAATCATTTCAGGCCCCTCGCTTGTATAAAGATAGTATGCATGGTATTACTGCGACTTCAATACGGGCTCGATTGAGAAGACGCAGCTATGTAAAGAAGTCTCGCTCATTGAGTCATTGAGGCCCAGGTCAGCCTAGATCTCAATACTTTCGAAACTTCATCTGCCCAATAATCATATGTATCAGCCTGACCTAGGCCGGAGAGATGGTTATGTTATCAATTATGTTATCTAGCAATATATCGCGAACCATCTTGAATTGTCTATGTACTCAGTCATACGTACACGTATAACCATCATCATGACTCCATCTTCAAACACAACGCCTCCCATGAAAAGACTCCGATACTATGTTTTGAAACACGGAAAGGCCAGTCTTGGCTCCTTTGTCTGATGACGTTGCCTGTCTGGTCTCAAACATTTTCGGTGTTGGTGTTTCATAACGTGTAAAGTGTGTAAGTCTGGACTAATTACGATGATATTCACTCATACTTATGTGCTAAGAGGATCTATTATATGTACATCTTTTGATATGGGAATAGAGCTATCATAGCATTGATTATTTCTTGAGCTGTCTAGGGGAGGTAAGAAACCTCAGGACCTTAACTATAGGCAATGAGAATATTTAGGTAATTTAGCCTATACTTTGTAGACTCTCTACTAAGTTTATATTAACACCTTTTTCCGAAGTCTTAAGTTTTCTTACTCGCCGGGGGCTGTACTGGTCTTGAATCTCAAGGTCGATCACCATTCACACAATGAAACAAGGAAGCTACCTTCTAGTGAGCTTATTTAAACACAAATACCCATCAAAACTTCAATACAGTGTTCACTAAATGGCTGTAGTTTCATTGTCTAGGTCCTCTTACGTACAGTGGCTATGTCAAACCAGAGTGATCTAACAATATGCCCCCCATCGGGATGTAGCCATGACACTAACGAGCCTACCTACAGTCCACTTTGGAGATTATATTTCCAGGAAAAAGTTTCCATGAGATGTTCTTAGATATCCATCTTGTCTTGACTCTCTCGCCTGGGAGGTCCTTAACTGGGTTCGAGGGGGCGAGTGATCCAGCTTCGCCATCACCGCCGCCACTCGTTGCTGTGTTTAACAAAGCCCTGAGCTTGTATCATTGTTTAATTTTGCATAAGTTTCGAATATCTACTTCTTTATTTCGTACTGGGATGGTTCCGGCCTTGTCTTTTCTCTATTTGACTTACATTGGTATGCCACTTCGGTATAAGGTGTATCAAACACCTTGGGACTGGAACACACAGGTATAAGACCACCACAAAGATTAGTTGCTTGATTAATTAGATCTAATTCTTTATCAGTTCAGCTTTGTTTATGCAGATATTGCTCTGTTATCACCATGGCTCGACGTGTCTATCATTTCTTTTTCTCTGGGGGATTCAACCTGATAGACCTTCGAGTAACTTATCAATACCGTAATCACTGTCACCTTGATGACTTAAAGAAGCCCCAAGACCAGAACAGTGTATGCGGTAACAACATCTGGTTGAAAATCTGAATATGTTGAATTCTGGATATGAGCCTTTTATATATAGGGTAGTTAGTATTAACTGTTACAAGTCACGATTCCAGTTAACCTGAGCTGCAATATAGGTAGGATTACTCTATGGGCGAAGTAGAATACCGAAAATAACTAATTGGGGCGTTGGCTGTGTCCTTGGACTAGGAAATGGTGTATTCAGCGAATCAAGGTTTCAAATATCTAAGTGTCTCACGCAACTTCACCTTGAGCCAGAATATTATCGAATTATTGATCACTGGAAAACTAGCTGTATTAGGCATTAGTTACGGCATAGATATTGTATATTCAGTATGGTATATCGGCTTCGTCTGATATTTCATTACACCAACTTCCACCTCGCGATGTAAAACACCATGGCTAGGTTTCGTGATGCGTGACTTGGCGCCATATTAGACTGCAGGAAAAAGGCATTAGTGCAGGTACAATGAGCTTTGACCTATGAAATCGGTCAGTTATGACCAAGTCCACGATGGTAGCTCCCATGCTGCAAGCTTATTCCGACAGCACATCCGGCAGCACCTCGTGCTTCCCCGAAGCATGTCAATGCCCCGCCATGGCCTGGTGCTGTCTGGAAACAAAAGAGCTTCGTGAATAGCCGTCCATACGAGATATATATGAGTGTGCCTATGATACAAGAGAGAAGTTCGAACGCGGAGATGGTACGGGCGGTTATAAACGCCTTGAGGCAGACACTTGAGATTCGAATGACTCCTGCGCAGTCACAAATTACTGTCTCAACCAGGAGCCTACTCTCTCACCTATGACTGGTATTGTATTTATATCTGACTATATTGGAGTCTCAAGTTGACAAGAATTGCGTTCAAGTCAGTGCAGACGTCTCATAGTATACGAGAAAAGGCTCAAAGGGAGGTTGGTGACAAGGAGCGACAGACAAATTTGCATGTGAGCATAAATACATTGAATATAATTTCGCCCCCAAGAGGACGAGCTCACGGTCTGGTAGACAACCTTCTATTGGAACACCTTTAAGAAGCTCTGTATGGAGAGTTGATACTTGATGCGTCGACTCATGTTTGAACCAGCTGCTCTCTCCTACCGACTGACATGTGCAAACGTCCTCATGCATGATGATGCCGGTGAATGACACCAAGGCCGTGAAGCCGTTGGCTTTCTTATCTGCGTATCTTTCCATCGAGGCCTGCTACTTGAATCGAATCAGGTCAAGGTGCATATAAATGAATGCAACAGTGTAAATTCTTGACTGGAAACTCTTCGATTAGGTTGGTTGCGCCAGCGTAGATGCCACTTGATCTGTATAAGAATATACCGAAATGCGAGCCATATTGACCAGGAGGCCGAGGATTCAGTATATCGGCTGGATTTGTACCAAGTTGACTTTACAGAGCGACTAGGAAAAAGTAGTCTATGTGTTTTAGAGAGGTGAGCGTCAAGATTCAACCCTGTCGACGTTGGTTTAGCATATGCTCCGTGCTTCAATTGAATTGTTTCTCCCCTGTCTGGCTAGCCACCCTGACCTCCGAGCAAAGCTAGGGTTATCCCGGCTCCTCCACAAGTTTCGTAGCACTAAAAGAATAATGGCAGGAAGATCAACTTCGGCTTCGACATTTTGAATGTGATATCACAATGCATTGTGAATATGGCCTTCTCTTGAGGTACAGCTTTTGATACGTCGGACCAACAATGCCCGGAGCCGTTTCTTGTCACTGCATGCATGGTGGCGAGGTTGCCAAAGATTTGCGAATGAGGGGAAAAAAATCTCGAGTGTGCGTCCATGAAAATGCCAATGGCTCCATAGCGGCAAATCAAGGTGTAAATGTGAGAGGGTTCAACAATAAACGAGCGACATCAGGATCAGGGTGCAGTGGGGATTCCTGCAGTCTTGTCTTGATGGGCAGACTCCCTCCGAGAGCCTGTCTTGAAAATGCTGTAAACAAAAGGTCTGACCCACCATGCATTGTCGATTGGCTTTGATCGAATAACAGCACTTATGCTACCTGTTGCGTTGCAGGTAATGGTAAGTTGTCTTTGAGCTCTGAATGCCATTCGAGATTGAATTGCGGGCAAGCAACCTCAAGCGCAGGACTGCAGCACCTTTTGTGAACAGCTGCAGACTGAGTGACAGTTACGTCTCAGCATAGTGGTCAAAGCAACGCTACTCGGATTGGATGTTCTGAGTTGCTACGTTAGATAGCCAAGCAAAACTTGAGACCTACAGGAGCCAACTAGCGAGAATATGGCCGATGGTCTGCAGTAGTAGTCTGCAGGACGATAACTATTGCCGAAACTGTCGAGCTGCGTTGCGCCGCGCAGAACTTGACTCGGCCTTAGACCAACAGATGCTGGCTGATAACTAGGAGTTGATTGAAGGTCCCTAACAGGACAGACATGCGTATAATATCCACATGCTGGAGCGCACGCGCCAGTCTCTGTGAGCCTAGATCACATATGGTAAGGGCTCGGGATCTGGCGAGCTTGACTTGTTTGTCCAGTGTCGACTGAGCAACAATTACAGTGGCTCTTCGCTGACAGTGGAGTCGGCTTCGCAATGACAAGCTATGCAGAATTGCAGATGAGGAACGAACGACTGACCCATCTGCCTCAGCCGTGGGAGAATTAATGGACGGATTATTTTGCGGCTCATCATCGATCAGGATATGACCGACATGCCACTCTGGCCCATTGCTATCGATTTCCATATGTGCACGAGCAGGTGGTGGTGTTGAGCTAATTTTACATGGAAGTTAAGCAGAGAGCTTCTTCGTGTCTGTAGTTCCCTCTTTTGGCTCAAACCGGTGATATTCATTTGGCCTCAGGCGTTGTGGCGCCGTCTTGGTTGTCGTACATGATGCTACACGGAGGACCCTTGTGGTACCTGTCTCAAGCAAAAACCAACAGGCCATGTGGGTTCGAGTATCGCGAAGAAGTAGCAGATCCGGGTATGGTGTGATTTGACGGGTTTAGTTACCATCTGCAATTGCGTACGACTCCTTTAGACTCTATGCCTGTATCGTCAGTAAGGTAACTCCAACGAGGACCAACCGCATAAAAGTGCAGCTTCATCACAAGAGGGGTCCAATGTCAGAAACAGAATTCAGTTATTTGCTGGGGTAAAAAAGAATAGCCACAAGCAGCCAGGAATTCCGCTTCCTCAAGCAGAACAGTCCGAAACGCAGCATAGCAAAACAAGGCTGTATTCTGAAAGAGAGTGCAGTGGCATATCGTACCAAGCCATCCACACAGCGACATCTGTCATATTACACCCAAGACTTGATATCTCACCAGATAGCAGCTAGCCACAGATCATCGGCTTTGGGTGCGTTGCACCGTGCACTGACTCTCAAAGCTGCCGATGCAGGTAACACAACCTCCATGGCTGGAAGAGAGAGACAAGGGGGCTAGCGGAGATGATGCAGAAGCAGACTCTTGGCTCTTGGAGTCTTTCAAAATGTAAATCTCATCAGCCAGCCGAAGCCGAAGAGGATCCGCAGCATTGCAACCCTGCCGCCTCTGTTTAGGTGCCGCGTTGGTCGATCTGCGGTTTTGCAGTGTCCGCTGGTCGGTTGTTTTCTCCAGGCCGGCAAGGCCGGTTTCCTCCCGCCGAGCATAATCGGCCGCGGGTCCTTATTACGAGTTCCATTGGAGGTAGGCAACGCAACGCGGCAACCGTCTATGGGCGGAGCGGGTCCAATCTTGACGACTCGAGAAGGCGAGACAATGCGATGTGATGTGGTGATGCGTTTCCTCTGGCCACTTCATACATGCACTGTCCTCTCTGGTTGTCCTCTCATTGTCTCTTCCTGCGTGGATAGGGCACGGGAATCCTCTCTGCACCTCAAGCTACTTTATTACTTGACTCGGAGAAAGATATCCATGCTGACCCAGGGTGGTAGATGTGGAGGTGCATGTTGACGATAAAGAAAACCGAAGAGAATCCGTAACAGCACAACGGATGTTTGAAGGTACCAGATGGTTATCTAGACGATGGGAGTGACATATCTGAATCATTATAGAGGTACCTCAGCATTAATTCGATGAAGCAACCAAGATGTCAATTATCAGCTAGGAAAATTAGAAGACGCAAGTTACGCAACCAGGAAATGTACATAGGTAGGTAGGTACTGAGGTGGGTTCCCCACCATTTCTTTCCTCGACAACTAAGCTACCTAACGTTGACCAGACAGGGACCTCGGATTTGAGGTTATCTGCGCCTTCTGTGCCACTTTCCTCCGGACCATCCATGATTCAACTAGAAGGAATCTGCCCAAAGAAAATAGAACCTCACTAGTGCTGCTCATCCCCCATCTTGTCGATTACCTTGAGATCAAGATTGATTTTAGCATGGTCCTTCCCTACCTCAAATGAGTCTATCTCATTGCTACGGAAGGAATCAGCCGTCTTCCGCTCAGCTCCCTTGTACATTGTGTGATATCGCTTCCTCGACCTACATGCTGCATCTTCTCCATAGGTACATTGTACGCTAACATCTCCATACTTCGTCCAGTAGCTGGCGCGCATCAGAGCCCAGTTCCTGCATCCAAGGATTATTAGCCTGCACGTCCATGATATCCGATATCGAAGGTTGTCCTCCATACTCTGTACAGTAGCTCGCTCGCCAATTGTCCCTCCGCTCAGTGGCTTTTGGTTGGACAATGGATCAATGATCTTCTCCTCATTTGTCGATATGCAATCTCGAAATACATACATAGCTGTATCCGGCCTCTCACAACTGCAGTAGCAGAAGAAGCGCTGCAATTTGCTCATTTGTCCAATGCATTCCGCTGAATTCATTCTGAACCTCAGATGCAAGATGCAAGACAACCACCCATCTCCTGCTTCTGATACGATGAGCCAGACTGTCGCACCACAGGTGAGCGGCTAATGAACTGGCATATCTTCAAGTCAGGTTGTGCTTTATGCTTTATGTTGCAGATTGATGAGTCCCTAGATCCTGTACATACAGACAGTATCCTCGACGACCCTGGTTCATGTCCAAGCCGCCTCCAGCTATTAACCCACTCCCCACCAGATCCTCACCAAGGTAATGCGATTGCTGAATGGTTGTCTTGTTTTTGTCTTGGCTTCTCTGGACTTTACTCGCTCGCGCCAGCAGTAACGAGATCCACACGCTAAACACGAACAAGGTCCCATGTCTCCTCTCCCGTCCGTAGCCATCGACGCCATCGAGGTTTGTGTGAACCCTGCACTTTGGACCCCAGAGGCAAAACAACGAAGCGACTAGGACCATGATGTGCGCCGCGGGCCGAGCAGCATTGGCCAAGTGCTATTGAATACCATGACATGGGCTGCTACCGGGCACGAGACGTGACTCTCATGCGCCAGCCCAGAATCGGCGCCACGATGATAGGGTCTCAGAGGCGAACGGACATGCTGGAGTTTTCAAGCCAAGGCACTGAGGTACCTAGCAAAAGATGCTAATGTCGACTCCACGCTTGCGAGCCTGCGCCCCCATACCCTGTCCTGACTACAGTCGCAGTGCTCCATGTCTATGTACAGTCACCCCGCCGCTTGCTCAGTCGCTCCAGTATTTCTCGACAGCTTGCAGCAGTAGCATGGAAATGGACAACAAGAAAACACAGAAAATAAACCCGTACCGTTCTCGGTAGTAACGCGGCCGGGGTCAGCGTCGAATGAGACTCAAATGGCTCTCAGTAACACATCTCAAATAACGCGCGCCAGTCTCTTTTCTCTTTGCTGTGATCTCAACACACCCCCTCCTCCAATCCCATTTGCGCTACTAATTAGCTACATAGTTGTGCCCTCTTTAATCCCCCAATTCGAGCCGCCGCCGCCGCCATACATGGCCCCTCCAACCCTCTCAAATCATCCAACCCCTCGCTCCCCACTGGTCCTGGTCCTAATGCAGTGAGCGCAAGACCAATACACCCTTGCTGTCTTGTCCGTTGTCCAGAACAAGTTCAAATCTCGACAGACTTGCGCGCTTGTCTCTACTGTACGTACATAGTTGCCGCCCTACCAGTGCCACCACAACTAGGTACACTACGATGGCCCACGACCTCATCAAAGACCCTCACTACTCCATGTTCATGCATGGTCCGTTTTAGAGACGGGGTTTGGCTTAGGTATATATCGTAGACCCCTTCCCCGTCTTCACCCCAGGCTATTATCATCGCCACTACCTCTTTTCCTCCTCCTTGCCCTTCTTCTACCGGCCAATTCCTCTTGTCATGGCCATCTTTGAATAATTCCCTTTCCCGTCATTGTATATTATTCCGGTGCCTCGAGTCTTGCAACGTGCGACTGTGTCTCTCGTGCATAGTGTGTTTGCTTTGGTACTTCCAGCGTCTCTGATTCACTTTCACCACAACACAGTCATCTGGGACGGTCAACCACTATCGATTCCAGATTACGAGACACAAAGTCTTGTTTTGAAATCACTTATAAATCCCTCCTCGCCCTTGCTATTTCGAATCTCTATCCTCGTTGTGTATTACCCATCAACAGCCGTGTATCACAAGAGCATTTCTTCGCATCGCGGGATCAACAGCATCTCCCCCCACCTATCAACCCCATTGGATTTCGACACTTTAACAGCTTCAGCATGTCCGAGTATGAGACCCAGAGTAATGGTCGCAGCAGCCATCTTCCTGGCTTTGCTGGGTTATTAGCACTGCCAACGCCTTCTTTCAACTTTTGGTATTCAACTACCTTTTGGCTGTACCTTTTTGTAGGCCTTTGGTAAGTCATTTTCAATATCTTGGAATGGAAACTGCGTTTCTCACCAAGAAGGCTTTTATGGAGCCTAAAATCTGATTACGGCCGACCAGTTCTAACATCATCTCAGGGTCCATCGCTACCTCCGTCTTCTAGTTCATTGCGTCAGCCATTGGACATATAAGTCGAAGCCCATCCCCAGCAAACCGACATTCACGAGTAAGGATGTGACTGTGGTGATACCAACCATTCACAATGCTTTCGAGGAGCTGCGCCCTTCTCTTGAGAGCATTCTCGCTTGTGAGCCTGCCGAGCTGATTCTGGTCACAACGCATGATAAGCGAAAAGACCTCCAGCGCCTAGCAGACTCCCTGGTTTTCCCCAAAGTCCGTGTTCTGGATACTCCTATTGCCAACAAGCGCCTGCAGGTGTGCGAGGCGCTCCCCAAGGTCGAGACTCCCATCACTATCATGGCGGACGATGATGTGACCTGGCCTTCTACTCTTATGCCCTGGATCCTTGCTCCATTTGAAGACCCTCAAATCGGCGGTGTAGGAACTTGTCAACGAGTTCGACGGGAGCATGATGGCTCTTGGTCAACCAAGGCCTGGAACTGGTTGGGTGCAGCTTACATTGAGCGTCGAAATTTTGAGATATCAGCCACCCACAATATCGACGGTGGCACCTCATGCATGTCTGGTCGTACCGGCGCCTACCGCTCTGAAATCCTCTCTAGTCATGATTTTCTCCACGGCTTCAAGAACGAGAAGTGGAGAAAGTGGATTTTGAATGCTGACGACGACAACTTTGTGACTCGTTGGCTGGTAAGCCACCAATGGAAGACATGGATCCAGTACGACAAGGAGTGTGAGATCGAAACAACTTTGGAGAACAGCACCAAATTTTTGTACCAATGTTCTCGTTGGGCCCGAAGCAACTGGCGAAGCAACTGGACCAGCATGGTCACGGAACGCTACATTTGGACGTGAGTAAAAAGATATACCCGTGGGAAATTTGTTCGGTCTAACAAGAAACAGGCAACAGTTGTGGTGCACATATGCTCTTCACTTCGCAACTTTTACTTCGTTGGCCTTCGTCGTTGATCCGCTTCTCTTAGCTTCATGCTGGTGGGGAACTGCTGACTGGGATATCCAGAATCGCCGTTGCGCGTTCTGGACTCAGTTCATCTTCATGTTTGCGTTCACGAAGGTAGTCAAGCTGATGGGGCTGTTTATTCGAAACCCAAGCGATATCATGTTCTTGCCCGTTTCCGTCATATTTGGATATTTCCACGGATTGATCAAGTTGTACGCCTTGATCACTTTGAATATGGTATGTTTCGATAAACTAGTGCCGAAGCAATCAACTAACCATCTATTGTTTAGACCTCATGGGGTAGCCGAGCCGATGGAGATGCAAATGATGAACAGCGACTTGCTCCCGCCCCGCAGCCTTCGATCGTTTTGAAGACTCCTCCTGGAAAGGGATCGCTTATTCGATATAACGCTCGTCAAAAGGGACGGCAACCGCAGGCACAGCAAGTTGCATGGGAAAAGAGCGACTATGCCGCCTATGATTCAAGCACCTCGTATGTGCCCATACGAGTGCATACACCAATGGCAATGACGCCAAACAACACCAAGCTGCACGCGAACGAAACTTCGATCAACCCACAGTGTTGGGTAATTTGACCTGGCGATGAAACGATTTGATGAGGCCATGAGTAACGTTTTCATTTTCACGTGGGAAGTTAATTGTCCATGACCAATGGTTAAATGGAATGACGAAAATCTTCCTACCTCTTCTCTTTTACTACTTCTTGCACACCACACCACAGCCACCACCCAAAAAGGACGGATTGGGGACACAGACGGGACGTCTTTTAAGAGGCCGGTTTGGCAAAAGTTCTTGCTTCTTAGGGGGATGATGATTATGCTTTTCCAGTCGACGGCCGCTGACGAGGTTGAGAGTGTCACCTCCTTGGAATGAGATATTTCCGAAGCAGATGAAAGACACGTGGTAACCTGAACAGCGAGCTTTGCTGGGCCAAAATATTTTGGTGGGAAAGCAGTCGAGGCTAGCTTCTTGACTTGCTGACAAAACCCGAGTGAGAGTCATCTTCCCTCGTTTTGTAACAATTTGGGATGATTTGGGACTACGGATGGAGGCTATTCTAGGTGGTGTGTGAGACTCACAAAGGGTACACAAAGCACAGCTAGCTTTAAGGCATATGAGAGTGATAATCAAAACATTGGGAGATATCTCCTATCTGACCATTACTTGTTTATGGCGTCTGTGATCTGACTTACCTTGGATCTGAGGCGGGTATAACGGGTGCAGACATTTCATACCCAGTTAAATCCACATCAAAACAACCTGTTAGTTAGCAAGGATAGATACAGACTCAGTAGAGACATTGAGTAACCTAAAATGGCATCGTTGGCACTAGCTTCGAGTTTAGTGATGACAGCCCTAGCCTAAAGAAGAGAGTCAAGGATGGTCAATGGACTGGCAATTAGCGATCCACAGCACCCACACAAAGTGATTAGTTTCAAACTTTCATAGTACGACAACTCAGATGGTTTGCAGGCAGGCCTCGCTCAGATGCGACCATGGTCTCGAGTATGGCACACCAAAAGCTTGCATCTCCTCAACTGCAACAAGCTATATTTGGCTTAGGCCTTGACGTGTTACACTCGCATCTCGCGCAAGTGCCGGAGGTTGATGAGACAGGTAGCCACAAAGTCAAAAAGGAATTAATTATCGCATCATCTCTGGAGGTTTTGGATACACACATAAAGCTCGGGATATCCAGGGTCTTGCCCTGTTAGGCAATGAGTCCCAGTCGGAACAGCGCGAGTCGTAATGTGTGGCATCGAGGGCAAACAGGAACCACTTTCATGTCATTGTCAGGCCGGGTTTCCCTGATCACCGTTGCATCTTCAGCGGGACTCAACTCGAGATGAGGTGCAGGCTCAGACAAGATAGGGGAGTCTGATTGGACAAAGACGCAGAGTGAGGAAACAAGCCTGCCTGCAAGCCCCCACCAAGTGTTGCATTGTATACGCTCCGCTTCCCCTCCTTGTCGGCCGAACCAAGACATCGATTCCATTTCCAATCTCTGTGGCCGTGACAGCTATCAGGCCAGATCATGTGTCAGCCCAAGAACCTCGCAGCATAGCGAGTGTGAATCACGAGCACAAGCAGAACTCAAAGGGTACAAGGCAGAATGGACACGTAATGAGCCTGCTTGGGTGGGGAGGGGTTCGATCGAGTTTACTGGAGGACCAGTGCAAGATTGACGCCAAGCGAAGAGGCTAGAGTTTTTAAGCCGAGCTAAGCATTTGTGGACAGCGATCGTCTGCACTTGGCCTCCTTTGATATGATATGGATTCTGACGCGGGGTTTTTCTTGATATCCACTTACGGAGTACATACAGTAGTACAGGAGATATCATGATGTGAGATGGACAACGCAAGGTCCCTGATGTAATTCTGGTTAGCTGAGTCTCAGTCTGGGGGTGCCGAGTATAACCCAGGCTAGGTCAGGATCACCGTGATGTGACTGGCTCGTCAGCTTAGTATCAGCTTCGTGATTATCGTTATACTGTTCCTTGTAGGATCTCTTCTTGAATCTAATAGTGCGTAATGCATGTAGTGTATAGCTATATATACATAGACTACCAGTTGCAAAAAGAGCAAACAGGTCTGATGGTGTGGGCGTGGATTATTATTGCAACCGTTGGTGCATGATGAATTACGACAGCTGTCCACCATGTATGTTTTTCATCATCATTGTCGTGATGCCGTGTTGGTTCTTGTCTAGCTTCCTGCGGGCCTTGGGGCTCTGCTATTTTGGTGTGCGGCCGGCATATGACCGTCATTGGACCGGCTCTGATTGAGAAATAATGTTCTTTTGCCAATAACAAGATAAGTATTGTATCAGAACTTGTTTTTAGATGCTATTGCTGGCGTAATGTCTTGCGTGAGCTCACGAGGCCCATCAGGAGTTGCAAAGCTGCATATCATGTTGGTTGGCCATGGAGAAACATATCCAAACGATATCCACAACGAATCATGTCTGTGACGATGTTTTACTCCTAAACCCACCTCACTAAAGGACCGATCCTGCTTGTGTCACCAACCCAACCTTTGGCAAAGGTTGCAAATACCCCCACAACTTTGAATCTTTTGTTTTGCATAACATCATTTTACATACATCGAACTGGATGCAAGTCCCTGGTTGTCAATCTTCCGGGAATAGTCCATCCTTTTGCAGATCTTTCTTCAGTTTCGTCAGTCAGCGAGTGACCAATGTCATTGATATAGAAGGTTTACTGGAGATTCCCCTTCTCTCGTCGTATCGCAACGCTCATAGCACAACCAGCCCCACGGGATGGGACGGATAGCCACATATCAGAGTAGTCACTGGGTAATCGACATTGCACATGCTGAACCTCGATCTGGCAGTCGAGCCACTGTCCCTGTTGTGCTTTATCCAGTTGCTGCGCCATGGATCCTTGCGAGTGGCCCCGTTTCCCCTCTTTGATGGCCAAGATATCATCGTGGGTTTAGAGCTCGGACTTCAATCGGCAATAGCAAGGGTGGCACGGGCCAATCGCGTTCGTGACGCCAAGAGAAACACTCTGCAACTAGCGACAGGGTTTTCGGTTGATAGAGAACTACAACAGCTATCAAAAGTGGCATCAAAGCGTTCCTGATGTTTCGGAATCGCATTAGTATGTGCTTTATCTTGCACAAATGATGCCACTCTATCATACACAAAGACCTGCCGACGCTGAACACATGTAACGACATATGCATACATATGCATGTCTTGGGTTTTTGAGGTATTCTGTTTCTGTAGCATATGGACAAGTCACATATTTCTCAGACGGCCCGGAACCCGATGAGGTGATCGAGATGCTGAAGTTTCGATAGCCAAATCAAAACTTTAGCAAGTACTATTGGCTATAGTAGGTGAATCCTAAAGAAACCATCGTGCCTGTCGGGGTACAACGAATTATCTCTCGTATTCAGTGTTGGCTGATGATAGGTTTTGGCGCAAGGTGAGATGCCTAATCGAGTGATAGCAACAAGCAATGGTCAAAGCTTCTCATGGCCGGTTGCCTGATGAGGCAACTTGAGATCTCGTACCGAGCGGGATCTAGATGAACACCCTGCCTAGGTACCTATCTTTGGGTGCTGGGTAGATTGGAAAGCACTCACTCTACTCAGGTACTAGAGGTAGGCAGGTGCGTAAGAGTTGGAAGGAACCAGTTCGATCGACTTGGGAAAGTAGTTCACAGTACGTACCCTCCCTTGACATTCATCAATCTGTTCCCTCTTCCCGTCTCCATCCTTCACCCCTACAAGCTCAACCGTACCTAGTCTCCTCCTCTGCTACTGTAGAGATGGCGCAAGAAAAGACCCCGGCCGAGATGGCGTCTGACGATTATCGACCCTCTAATGCAGTTCTAAGATCGACAAGTCTGTTCTCGCATCGCCCGTCAAGTGTACATCCACCACCCATCCCCATATGCTTAGCTGCAGCTCGCTATCGGCCGGAGGCGTCACATCGTCAAATGCTTACCCATGACAAGCAAAGGATGTCTTGGTGTGAACCCTGCTGTTTTCTCAGGCACACCAACGCAATCAGAGTCAAGAGTTAATGCCACAGATTCCGTCCCTTCCCGGAAGAAACGTCGCACAGAGACCCTGTGGCCATTGCTTATGGCTACGGCCAAGTTCAATGCCTTGACTGCTGCATTGTTGAAACGAAGCAGAACGAGGAAGGATAAATACCGCTTTGTTAGACTCGGCTCTGCTTGACTTCTGATCTCTCTTGGCCGCAACTCGCCTATCAAGTCGTGCAGATATATGGCCTCATGCGTTAATTACTTGGCCACAACTGTCACTGGCTCACATATAACTCTGTAAATGCACTGAATTACTCGCGGTCTTTATGCACCGTTTTCACAAAGCCCACCCAAACGGTGGGCGGAGGTGCGGCGGCTTACCATCGGTCGGTCATCGCCCACTCTTCGGAGGTCCGCTTCAACTCGCAAAGCCGCAATAGCCGCCGGGCCGGTCCATTTCAACATAGACCCTAGACGGAACTTTATGTGTGGCTGTTCTGAGGAATTTCCTCCACGTTTGCATATTATCAAGACTCGATGGATGAGTATGCGGACTGGGGCTTAGCAAGTCTACGACGCAGAAACTGCTAACCTAGTAGCGCAATGTTTTCTCCTTCGTCAATTATCTATGCAGGTTGTTGTCTCAAAATCGACTGTTGAACATCCTAACTGCGCTACCTGAAGAACCTTGCCCAAAATACACGCGATAGATTTTAGTGTCTCAAGGAACCCTGGCAGCGTCAGACCAGGCTAGCGTTGCACACTACAGGTGTGTCTATATCATCAGCGTCCGAGCGTGCATCCTGCAGGCCATGCTTGCGTCGCGCCGTCCTTCTCCACTTACTAATCCAAGCGAAGTTGGCATTTTGGAGGGTTCGTGTCGACAACCCATCGAACACTTGTGGGGGAGGGAATCACGATAGGCTGTGAGCGAGCGGGTGGCAGCTAGGCATGGGCTTGCTCTTTGACCACCATCGTGATGCTAGCTCCAGATGTCATAGCTTTGATCTCTTGTCAGTGATCTTGTGGGCACATCGCGTGATGTGCGATGGTCTGAGACATGTGAGTGCTGAAATCGTCCCCTCGGCCATTTTCTAGATCAATGACGCCTTCTGAATAGAGTAGGTCTTCCGCGCCAAGAAAATTCTTGATATATCGATCAACTGAGGTAGTGTTTTAACACGATGGTGTGCGTCATCAAAACCTGGGGTAGCTAGATTATGCCCAGGATATGGTGATGGTAAGGTCGATAGCAAACACAGATCAAGCAATGACGTGAAAGATATAACAAAGAGTAACGTAATGTGACCTAGACCTCCTTTCTATACTTTCGTTCGAAGACTAAATATGGATCTTCTCCTCGGTGCGAATTGCGGGTTTACCCAACTTCAATACTAACTCAACATATGAATTAACCAGCTAATATGGCGTTCACATTAGTCCGCGGCTCAGTCCCCAGGCTCACAAGGGCATTCGTAATACGTCATATATAAAAAAGTATATTTTTATGACCACATAGCACGCTACAATGTCTCAAGCGTTCCCTTTACATGGCATTTCTTTGAGATTTTCGTCAATAGATTCAGAGCTCTTATGGTGTTTAACTCATAGTCTCTGTTACATGAACAATGTGATGCTCGAAATACACATATTTTGGTTTAATTATCCGCCGCGAAAGGGCTGCAAGGCAAAAGAATTAGGAGCAATGGCAGCTTGAAGACATCATATATGGCCAGGGCCTGTGCAAGAAAGGTCAACACTGCCCAGCGGAACACGTATGCAACTCAAAAAAGAAGGGCTGTCACTATACAATACAGCCTGAGAAAACCATTCTTAAAGTCTCTGCATGGAAGTGATTAACGCTCATTAACTGAAGTGGCTGTTGCAGAAAGGAATTGTGGGATAAAGAAGGGAAATGTTACATTAACTCGCTAGTGACATCCAAAATTACAAGACAT
>JABFAI010000517.1:0-23335 GCA_013266175.1 Fusarium gaditjirri
TAAAAGACAATACAAAAACTTAAAGATTTCTTTAATTCTTAAAAAAAAAAAAAAAAAAAAAAAAAAAAAAGAAAAAAAAAAGAATTTAAATATATATATAGCTAGGAATTATAAACTAAGAACTAAGAAGCTCGAGATTAATGAGAATTAGAAACAATTTATCGTAGTAATCGGAATAGACCCTTACAGAGATATAGCATTATAAGATTATATAATATATTCTGCAATTAAATTTATAAGAAGAACCGTAAAGGTGTACCAGATAATTAGTGAACTCCAATGCTATGAGTAGCTTGAGAGTTTAAAAGAGGCTTCAGCCCCGACACAAAGGTAAACGACACATTCTAACACATATGCGCAATATTCCAATGCAGTCATTTATTTCTCCGTCTCCTGTACCATCTCGGGGCTCGCCTTCTTGATCTGTTCCGTCAATCGCTGTACTTCTTTCTCCAAAAACTCATTTCGTTCCACCAGCTCCTGAATCCACCGATCCCGGTCTTCTTCATCCTTCAGTCTCTGAACCTCATCCTGCAAATAACTTATATATGTATTGGCGGCCTTATCAGCCTCGATGCCCGGATCTGCTGTGGTTTCTAGGTCTTAGTATCAGGACGAAAGGTTGGCAACAGGGAATGTTATAAACCTTTTGTGTTCTCGGTTTTCTTTGGCATATTTTCGGACTAGTTGGCTTGTAAGAAATACTGGCTGTGTCCAGGGTCTAGGTCTGAACTGTGTGGGTACAATATTGTATGCTTCTGGAGTCCGCTTCTTTGTACTGTTTCGTTTTTGTGTCTCCTCGCATAGCATGAGATGAGCGAACATGATCTGATAACTACTTATCACCAACGCTTCGCCACCTGAATTCGTGCCATCTGGAACTCCACTGCCCTGAGGTCTGCAAGTGCCTCTCTTCTTGTGTGCCAAGCAGTTGGTCTTCCCAGCACGGTGCCTGTGAAGCTGAAGATTAAAGTTTGACATGACAGTAAACCCTCCCCCCCCACTGTTCTCCACTGACGATTCTCCTTTTGGCAGTTCGTAACGTGGTTTCATGGGTCCAGGGGTTATGGATATGAAATTCCATGCGGAATTACAGCTCTTGATGGGATTCTGTTGGTTGAATCGGCATTGAAGACCATAGAACCCGGCTGCGAGTTATATTCGCTTAAGCTACCATCGTAACACCTTTGTCGGTAGTCTGCATAAGATAAGGTGCCACTTTCGCCCGATGGCAATCTTGCTACACTTGAAATACCTATCACGCATCACCCACCCTTGGAGGTCTAATCACCTCTTTAGAGGCCCACCGTAGCAATTTCGACTTCTGACTCGAACCCCAACAGGCTATGGAGTCAAGTTGGTATCGTGGACTAGAAGCATAGCCAAAAGTTGGCATGGGTAATCCAAAGCGAAGCCCCGAATCCGCTTTGAAGATATCATCTGCCTGGAAATACGGAATGAGGATTCCCATGCCGTACTAGCAGCCCCCTGCCGAGGATCGATGGTCGTCGCTTGACCGCAAAACAGTGTTGAAGATAAGCGTTGAGCCATTGATCCCCGTCGGCCCGACATTAATACCCAATATTAACCAATATATCCGTCTAATCAGGGTTTGTAAAGACTGTATTTTGATTGGGAGAAGCTTCTAGCTAGATGCAATGTGTCTCACTTCACGTCAGAGCTTACCATAGCTTTTAATATCATTGATCACCTCATCCCAGTGTTTGGAGTCCCACTTTGTTTTTGCTAACTACAGATTACAAATTCTGGACGACCCAGGCACTGACTCGAAGCTATCGAGTCGCCAGGGTTTTTCTAAGTTTTAATTTGTCATGAATATCGCTGTGACATGGTTTATTCACATGGGCGCTGCCGAGGAAATCTTCAGCTCGTTCGGTTAAAGTTTTTTTGCTTGTTGGTACCAGCATTATTCGATGCAGCCTAGATAACACTTTGGGGTTAGGTTACGAGCGCGATGGGAACCGATTGCGTGTTACATAGTATAGAAAAGTTCCCCCAGAAGCCCAGTTCTTCATCCCTTAAGACGAGAGGTTTCCGGCTTAAAGCCACTGCTTGTTTCCGTAGTGGGACACGAAAGACCCTCCATTGCCCGCCTCAATACTGGCCTTATTGATGACAGAAAGGACTGCCGCGGCAGATTCCTCGGGAGAAATAGCACCCTCCCAGTGAGGTGCGTAGCCTTTGAAAGCGGCAACCATGTTTCGGACTCCCTGAATCTGCTCTTCGGTGTCTGTTTCTTATCAGCAAATGATGCAAAGGAGCCGAGGGGTAACATAAACATACATTTGGACGTGTCCTGGGTGGCAACAAGGCCTGGAGAAATAGCCATGAACAAGATACCCTCCTTCCTGTACTGGGCATCGAACTTGGCAACGGCGATGTTGAGTGCGCCCTTGCTGATGGTGTAAGGGGCCCCGTCAGCAATGGAGAATTTTGCGATGAGGTCGAGATCGGCCATGCCCGACGAGATAGCGATAACCTTCTTGGCTTGACCCTTTTGGATGAGTGGGAGAGCTAGGTTGAACAGGTGGATGTTTCCAAGGGTGTTGATCTTGAAGGACTCGAGCACGTCTTCTTCAAGTCTCTCGGGTTCCTCACCCCTGAGCTGTAAGCAACTGCGCGTTACAATGATTAAATTAAACTTACAGAACGCCGATGGGATTATGAGCAGACCACTCGGATTGAAGAGCAGCGTTAGCGATGATGTAGTCGAGGCTACCGCCCGTGATCTTGGCTACTTCTTTGACCAAGCTCTACTCGAGTGGTCAGCGTGGGTTTTGGCGAAGGGGCAAATGGCTACGTACCTTTACCGACTCGAGGTTTTGGATCTCGCCTTGGATAGTATGAATGTTGGATCGTCCAGGTATTTCACGCTGAATCTTCTCTTCAGTCGCCTTTTTGTTGCGCACAAAGCCAATGACGGTGTTGCTCGAGTCAGCAGACAACTGACGAAAGAACTCGAACTATGGGATGTTAGCGCTGTGGTCGGGAAGATGAGTCTGGGGGACTTACACCGAGGCCTCGGGATGTTCCGGTGATGAGATAAGATGGCATGGTGAGGATGGTTTGATGTTTAAGTTGGTTGATTTGATGGAGTTTTGATTTAAGATTGTTTGTCTCTGATATGGAATCCTAAAACCATGGCGAACGCTACAGCCATATATATACCATTCTTGAGTTACAGTGTCACTGATGAACTGCTATGGAACTATTGGTGCTTTGTAATTTGGATTGGCCCTGCCCCGCGATGCGCCTCTTGGTCAGCGAGTTGGTAAAGGCTTATAGTGGGGCTCTCGCAAAAAGTTGCCCTGCACCAAAGGCCTATCATAAGCCGCATACGCCAAAGTCGCATTCAATGGGCTTCATGTATGTAATCAGCATCTAAAGAGGAAATGTAGCCAAAAGCATTATCAATGGTTTTTCAAGTCTTTCCAGCTCCGTTTTAACTATGCAAGCTTGAGGATATTTCCAATCCACTTCGCTTACAGCATGTTCAACAGTGCTTGTGAGGATCGATAACGCCAGGTTTTAGTGATTGACTTTTTAATAGCAGGTCGATATTTAACCTACAATTAGCTCCCTGCTTAATTGTCCGGTGTATTCAAGTCTTGATAAATTACTTAGCAATTGGTATTGCGCTGTCGATTTCTACTATATAAACGCTGGTACCGACTGGTGCGTCGAACTCAGAATAACACCCAACTTACGAACATAATTCATATCCTCCGTAAACAAGTCCTTTTGCACCCAGACCGTTTCAACAACCCTTTTAACAGTCGCTATATTTCGATACTGCATGTTTTCAGTCGTCCTGTCCATGACATCCAGAATGATCATCCTTTGCTTATCGCTTTCTGCCTCGCAGCCAAAGATAAGTAAAGGAAATGGCCATTGGCAGGCAGGCAGTCGTTCAAGCAACTCAAATGCCTGTCCGACCCATGTTGTGAACTTTTGATCTAAGGGAAGGATTCCTGCAGATGCTCGCCTGAGATAGATCAGAGTAGACAAACGGTACAGCTCGACCACCAGACCAAATGCTGGATGCGTTGCATCGGCAGAAGCGGTGTTGTCGAGGGCTTTCTTCTCCAGGTTGCGCAGCCTCCAATCTAGTATTTTAAGATGGCTTCTATAAGCCTTCGTTTCGTAACGCGGGTCAGAAGGCACTGTCACAGCGTTGAAAACTTCTGACAAAAGATATAGTATCTCATGCGGCGCTCCTGTAAGACTTTCGGGCTTAAGAAATATCCTATTAGCTAGCTCCCCTCGGTAGTGGGGGTGCATACCTGTCCGTTACCGCATACGACTGGGTGGAATGAGTCAGCAGCGTCACCAGGATCAAGCGTGACATGTGGCTGCCAGTGGCGCAGGCTGAACCTAGATAAAGTATTGTAGTAGTGTACCCAGCCCACGAGAGCAGCTGTATCGTGGTCGAGGTTATCCACGTCTAGCCCAGCTGTCTTGACGATCTTGGCAGCGCCGCAAGCATACCATAGCCAATGGCTTGACTTCATCGAGTTTTGCTGTATCTAATGCTGGGGTTAGTGCGTCCCTTTTTCGGGAGTGCGGACCGTACCTCTAGCGTGCTCAGTATCATGCCAGCTGCTATGTGGCAGGCTGAATCGGTAACACTGATGCGGCCTTGTGTTGACTCTGCTAGTTTTTGCAGAGCGGCTACTTTATACAGGGCGGATGCTTGGGGTTGATTGGCGCGATGGAAGGATGCGAGTGCTAAAGCAGATTTTAGAACTGCTGTAGATGAAGGTGAAAAGTCTGAAAGGGCTATCTGAATTAACAGTTCCCGAACCCTTGGAGCATCATGGCCAAAAGACGTGATGGAGTATGAGGCTGTCTGTATGACTGGCTGGAGTAAGTGGAAGCTCAGGGAAATGCTGGTATGCACTGATTGATTAGACTTACAGTGATGAAAAGAGCTCTGATCGGCTGGGTTGAGTCGAGCTATGGGTCCCACAGCCGGCCCTTTAATCAATAACGGTGGTCTTGATGCCTCCAGAGAGCTTGGATCAGAAGGACTAAAGGACACTTCAGGCAGCCCTAGCATATGAACTCCATAGGTCTTATTCGACACAGATACTACATCGTGCAGCCTAATGTCTGTGAAGGTAGTATTCACCAATCGATGCTCAGACTGTCTACCCTTGAGGCGCGGTCTTGGACCAACGATAGCCCGTCGGGTATCATTCCGACGCGGCCAAGACAACTGCATGCCGTAGCCCTTGCAGTGACGTCGCGATTTAATGCACCGATCACATTTCGGATAGGCTTGGTCACAGCGCACTTTACGCGCTGTCAGTTCTGTTAGCAGCGTGAGGTACAGGGGGCTAGAGAGGGCGAACCTCGACAGGTTCCGCATCCCAAAGATGGCATTTCGATGGCGCGGAGAGATGATACAATGTTGCTCGCAAAAACTTTCCAATATTGATCCTTCTTGGATGTCTGGGCGGCACGAGAGAAATGATATGTGATTCTCCGCCGAGGAATGATGCGTTCCCCCGATTACCAACATCAAGTAAGCAGCATAGACAGGATGGAGTCGGCAATATGCCGGCAATACTTTATCTCAAATTGTGAGCAACTTTCTGCGAGAAGATTATTAATGTGGAGACATCAAAACACACTAAGCCGTTATCCCCTTAGTGCATATCTATCTTAAGAACATTCCTCGACACCATTGACAGACCTAGGGTAAGTACTTTACCGGGAGAATATTCAGTGATTCATTGTAGTCATACTGATAGTAATCCTGTATATATATAATTAAATAGTCTCTTCTGGCAGCTTAAGAACTGAGTGCATCAAGGCTCTGATCAGTGCAGAAATTGTCCAGCAACAAAGCACCAGGTTGATCGTATCTCATTAACAAGACAGTGCACATATTCATGATTTACCTCAGTGAGTAAAGACTGAGATAAGTCAGATAACCGATAACCGATAAGATAAGCAGTTAGTGCTTACTGTCGGCGTCTTGGTGGAGTGGCCGAATTCAAGACACCGGTCGGCCAGGTCCAATTGACCAATGAGTTCTGCTGGACTGCACTAACAATATTGTAATTGGTAGATCGCCCTTGTCGAATGTGTCAAGAGAAGGCGGAATGATTATGAATGGGAAAGTGTCTCTGGATCAAAAAGAGTGCGTCTGCACAGGAAAGCAAAGCGATTCTCTCCTCATTTATCATTCTACACCCTTCATCTCGATGCTTCTACGATGGTTGATTACTGATGCATCGATGAGTCTTCGCCTTTCAAGGCAGCATTGACAATGACTCGCCCTGCCAAGACCCAGCGTTTCGGATGATAAAGAAAACATAACATGGCCGCGGCACGATGCAATAAGTTGCCCGAGCGCGCCTCATCGATGGTGTTGCGAATGCATCTGCCTCAACCACTGACAAATACAATTCCCACGATCGCGATCCCCTCAATTTTAAAATCATGGCAGGCGTACATAATGACGTCGCAAGGAATAATCACAAAATCGCCCCGCTCAAGAAAAAACGGCCAAATTGCATAACTTCAAGCGTTACTTGTTCACTAATCAGCTGGAAATGCCGCTTAGCTGAGCGTGGCAGGGCTTAGCGCGATGCACAATCGCCGCAGTGCCCGCAACTCACGCCGCAAGTAACTGTGTTACCCAAGATGCTTGGATCCCTTTAAATCGACTTGTCAGCAAAAACGCAAATACGGAAATTCGTTTTCGAGTATGGAACTTTGAAGGTTTTTGTTTTATCATGGCGGATCAGAATGCACACCAAACGCAACGACGGTAAGTGATACCTGAGGGATGAGACAGGAGCGCTGACAGGGGTGTAGACCTCATGGAGTCGCTTGTACACCCTGTCGGCGATCGAAGATGAAGTGTGTTACTTCAGATCCGGCAGCTGCGGTGTGTGATCGGTGTCAGAGACTGAGGAGACAGTGTGTATTTGAGTCACATCGCAGGGGCCTTTGGAGGAGAGATGTCTCAGGGAGGAGGTAAGCAACTCCATGAGACAAAGCGATGTAATTAATATTCTTGGTAGGGAAGATCGAGCACGGCCCGAAGAAGAGGCTATGGAAGATGGATTAGCTTCTGGGTCCTCAGGATCACAGCGCTTCTCAGATATCCAAGCCTTTCAAGCACCTGATCCACCAGGCGGAAGGAATTCGTATCAGAATCGAGCACCTGATTCGGTTTCAGCTTCTTCCAGATCTGGCCAGTCCCCGTTTACACCGGCTTCCTTTGTCGCGAACTATCAGGATACTCGAGGTTTGTCACTGGGTGCGGCTTTCAATCCAGAAGGGCCCGTGGAGGAAGAGCCTGCAAGCCCTTTGGGCATCCTCCAGCAGAGTTTGCCAGAAGCAGTGAACACGACGAGGAAGCAAGACCCCGTTGATATGGGACTCATCAGTCGACCTTCCGCACAGAATCTGTATGAAGGGTATGTAGGACATGGCTCATGAGGGATATGCTCGCTGATCTGGACAGGTTCTTCAAGCACTTCAACTGCCTTGTTGGACTACTCGATCCCAGCCTGTACACGTTCTCATACACAAGATCCAGATCGAGTCTTTTGTTCACCATGATTCTCACCATATCATCACGGATCTTTCAACCAGAGTCTCATAGGCACATAAGAGATCATGCCGAGTCTCTTCTAGGCAGAGCTCTCCTGGCCTGTGATTCGGCAGTCGAGAATATCTGGGCCATCATCTGTATGTATCACTGGAAAGACGCAAGCGATACTAGGGGCTACACGCTGATCGGGTTTGCACTCCGGATGGCGGCTTCAGCAGAATGGAACACGACACGTCGAAGCGTCTCTTACGATACGCATGGTCTTCAGGAGGAGGGAGAGCTACAGGTGCGGCAGAGGAGAGACAAAGATCGCGTGTGGCTGGCACTGGGCAACATCGATAGAGGGTAGGTCCATGAAAGAATCTGAAGGTCATATAAAGCAGGGCTTACGGTTAGCAGATCGAGTTATTTTACGGACCGACCATTGTCCACAATAGACGTTCTGAAGCACGTGGTTTCCAGACAGTGGATGGCCATGACAGAATGGACATATCCACTCGGAGATGGAAAGGCAGTTGGTGGCCATGAGATAACGGGAATTGCCAGCAAGGTTTACGAGAGCATGATTAGAACTCGTGTCGACTCTCGTGTTTCTCCGTTATTATTCGATCTCGAGACGTTTCAGAAGGATATGAATGACTTTAATGACAGTATTGCTGCATGGGGAGATTATTGGCAGGCTACATTTGCTACGTGTAAGATAGTGAGCACCTCAAGATCTCGAGAGCCGCACCTAACATTATCCAGTTCCCAACCCGGAGCCTTTCCAAACGCCTCTGATATACCTCTTCAGAGATTACATGCGTCTTTACTTCAACTCAGTATTTCTACATCGGATGCTCGTCTCGGAAAACAGATCTACGCCGCATGATCTCATCACCCATACAGCCCGAATTTGTTACTGCAGTGCATTGAGCATACTGCGACAGGCTATCGAAATGGGAGAGTTGGATATTATTTACTACCTTTGGGATACAGCGCACCTGATGATCGCCTATTCAGCCATGATGATCCCAAAGCTATTGAGACAAGATATCGACGAGACATCATTCTCAAAAAACGAGGGTATCAAAACGCTCACTCAAGTTACGTCTGCATACGTCGTTGCAGCCAGGTCAATGGGCCACTCTGATCCACAGAACAACGCCGTCTCAGCACAAGCTCGTCTCCTGTCCGCCATTCTAGTGCGACTGAAAGCTGAGCTGACGCAAACAAATCCAGAAATAATGTCTCCAGCCATGCCTGACAATCTCTCTATCTCGGGCCTCTCCTGGATCGAAGACCAGTTGAACAGATCTACGTTATTCTCTGACGGAGGAATGGAGCCGCCGTTGTCGGAATACGTTGATATGGATACTCAGACCGTGGGGCCGGATGAAGACATGAGCTCGTTCATCCCGCAAGTGTATGAGGAGCTTGATCTCATGTTGGATGAAGATTTTGTGAACTCGAGATATTTCGAGGTTGGGTTGCTGTCATGGAATGAGCCGGGCATATTCATGCAGCCTCATTAGCCTCACGAGACCTGCTTTTGTAGAATAATAGTCTGTAGCAACTTGTGTATCTATCCTGGTACTGTATCTCTAATGCTTCCCCTATGCTTCAACGTCTACATTTTATAATCGACCCTACGACACCAAAAGTCCGAGGTCTGCTGATCGGTCAAGCAAAGCCATCTGTCAGCATATTCGGACTCTTTCATTAAGTAGCGGCATTTTCGAACTTCCTGCCTATTTCACTATCCTTCCATGCCAAAAACGGAATGAGTTACCAGTCGATACCATTTCTAAGATTAAAGGGCAGGCTTTAACTATTAGTTACCTATGTGGACACAAGATATTTACGTAATCTCATATAACCCAAAACTATTTCTTAAGTCGAGACCATCATCCCTAGTTTGTGAACTCCATTCAACAAATCATGACTCCTCAACAGCCTTCAAGGCAACACGAACAACCTCCTCAAAGTCCTGCTTTGGCAGACCCAACAAGTCATTCATGATCTCCCCTTCCTTCTCAAGATGCCCGCCGAATCGCCCCGTAACAAAACCCGTCTCAATGAGAGAGTAAATAGCGTAAGGATTTCCCGCCGCAACAGCAGCTTGATTCTCCTTGATGAACTTCTCACTATCAACCTTCTCAACGGTGAGCTTTTCCCCACTGACTCGCTCAATGGTCTTAAGGAGCATATTCTGGGTGATAGCAAAGTCACTCAACCAAACAATCCTGTTCTTGGTCTCTTCCCATTTCTTCGTCAGGGCATTGACCATAGCAAGAGCCGTGTTGGCCTCAGTGGTACAGCTGAACCAGCCCTCTCCATCATCCCAGATGACAAACTTCTTGTCCTTGATGTGCATCCCCAGGAAGTCGTGTACGGCACTCCACTTGAGCCACATACCGCAAGCGATGGCCATCCACTCTAGGCCAGTGGATTCCTTGGAGCGAAGATAGTCCTGCACTTGGCCCTTCTCCCGGAACACGGAGTTCAAGGCTCTTGCGTCAGGATTGTTGTTGTTGAGACCATACTCGGAAGCGATGTAGCGCTTCACTTTTGCTGCGACTGCAGCGTCGACGAAGCGGAGTTGATCAGCGACGGCCAAGGAAGTCATGCAGTTGACAATAGCGTCTTGGCCGGTGAAAGCAGAGATGAGGGCTTCAGATGGGTATGAATCATCGATTTTGATGATATTGACGTCTGATGGGAGCTTGCCCTTCGATGATGAGCGTTGGAGGACGGAGACTGTGAAAGAAGGCTCTTTGACTATGGCGTCTAGCATGATGGAGCCGATTGAGCCAGTGGCACCGACAATGAGAATGTTCTTGAAAGGCGATGACATTTTTAAGAATGAGATTGGTTGAGTGTAGTATTGTTAAGGCCGAGTAAAGTGAACTTGAATTCTAATACAGATATACAGGGTGCATCTATCTATTTTAACATCTGCTCATGCTTACTGCCTCTCATGAAACCCTCACTGTTCCGTTGCTTGCTGCGCTATGCTTAGTGATCATACCCTTGTCTGTATTACCTCATCTCTCATCACCTAATCAAGACACCGGCAGCTCTGCCCCGCCTGCGTGACAGCTTACGACGCTACTCGGGATCTTTAGAAGGGCATTCCGAGTCCCTTTTCACGCCAGTCAACTCAGTATAACATGCCTATTTCATCACTATGTCTTTTGAATTAGTTTCGCAAAATAGATTCAAGATTTACTTGTTATATTGGCTTGCTACTAAATCATCAGACTCTCAAGTAATTATTAAATGTCGCTGCTGCTCTCAGTTGTTTATTTCTATCAGTGAGTAGGCCATCTGAGCGATGTAATTGGCTGTACACCATGCAGAGGCCGGGAACGATTAGTAACCACTGCCGATGACAGAAGTGCCCGAGGTGCAGACACCATGAGACGTTATTGAAATAGTTTCCAGATAGTAATCATCTAGAACAGCTGTATAGAATTCATGACTGCTATGCGGAAGTCTCGGTCTCATGAAACCTTTTGCCATTATAAATCAGAATGATCATCTTACTTGGGACATTCTTGACTATATCTTCCAAGGCCGTCCTCACTGACAAGGTAATACTATATGCTTCTTAGAGACTCCCTCTAAGTGGTAATATTCTATCTCTCACTTTTAGAGCCTCAAAATGTCCCCTACGGAGCATACAATCTACCGCGCAGGTGATGGCAACGGCGGCTTCTCTCCATCCTCCGTCAAGCTGCCTGAGTTTGGTCCCCATGATATTCTCGTTCGTTTGACTCACAGTGGTGTGTGCCATTCAGACATCGTGCTCTGCCAATTAGGAGCTCCTGTAGCTCTTGGCCACGAAGGAATTGGTATTGTCGAGTCAGTTGGCTCGCTAGTGACGCAATTCAAGATCGGCGATCGCGCAGGTGGTGGATTTCACCGCGATTCCTGCGGTCATTGCAAGTACTGTCTGTCCGGAAGGGATATCTACTGCTACGAGCGTGTGACATTTGGCGAAGGTGACTTTGACAATGGTACCTTTGGCACCTACTATATCGGCAAGGAGACATATCTCCACAGGATTCCTGATAGTCTTGCCAGCGAACATGCCGCACCTCTTCAGTGCGCGGGCGCTACTGTGTACGCTGCTCTCAAGGCTACTGTCACGGCCGAGAAACGCGTCGGCATTCTCGGCATCGGTGGCCTTGGCCATCTCGCCATTCAATATGCGGATAAGATGGGTGCCGATGTTGTCGTCTATAGCACGAGCGCTAGCAAGGAGGCAGAGGCAAGACAGCTGGGCGCCAAGGAGTTCCATATCATCGAGAACATGTTTGATACGGCTACGGCGCCGATTGACATTCTTGTCATTTGCGGAACCAAGTATCCTGACTGGGATAAGTAAGTATTAGTACTACATGGAAAGATTTGGCTAATAAGGTTTCTGCAGAGTCATGACTAAGGAGTTCCTCGCTAGAGATGGAACCATTGTCCCTCTTGCGGCCCCAGTCCACGGACCTCTAAGCTTACCGTGGGTTCACTCACCATGCGAACCGATGATTGATATTGACCATCTCACAGTGCCGGAGCAATGTTCTTCCAGGGCTACCATGTCTTTTCAAGCCTCGTTGGATCTCGAAACATTCACGACGAGATGCTTGAGTTTTCTGGGCGTCATGGCGTCAAGCCTATGGTTCAGATCTTCAAGCATGAGGGTGCATCGACCATCAAGGAGGTCTTTGAGTTGCTTGAGCAGAATAAGATGAGGTATAGGGCTGTTCTGGAGATGCCCAAGTAGACTTGGGTGTGATATGCGAATTCACTCATTTCCCTGACAATAAGCTTTACCTGGCTTTGTCGAAACATACTCCGATTTACTGGCCTGCTTCTGACAAGAACAGGATCGTTGCTTTTAGCCATTTTATGTACATCATTCATCGATGACCGTGTTCAGTCATGATCTAACAACTTGATGCAATATCGATATGAATGTTACTTAGGCTATTAAGCTATTATCGCCCAAGATAATTGGATAAAAAAGTTCTGGGTTTGAGAACCGGTATTGTGCCCGAGTACCCAATCTTGGTCGGTATTCGGGCTCCAGTGTTCTGCATCCCAGGCGCTAATGCACGCTGAAATCCACCGGTCAGGCCACCCCAACAGCGCCCCAATAGGGAATTTGCCCTGTTATCTTAGGGCTGATAGATCCCGACCAAGCTAGAATAACCCGACGTGCTCTATACGAAAACCCCGACATCTGCATACATTGCCAGACTTGATGGAAACGAGAAACCCTGCGAGAACGGCCAATCCTTTATTTGAATTAGGCTCAATTTACAAGATATGGGTTTAAGCGGTCTGACTCTCACTGGAGATTGTTCGTTGGACTATAACGTGGTGTAACAATGCCCGTAGTGCCATCGTGGAGCAAAAGCGAGACGCCGGTGTCTTGAACACGAGAAGCCACATTTGGCCGGTGTGTCGCAATACCATGGCTTACCTCAAAATCTGACGTGAGATTGTTGGGTCCGTTAGAGTTCTCTGCGTTAGGAAATAACATCGTGTATAGTTTCCGAGTTCATGGTAGTTCGCGATGTTAACAGGATGGCATAACAAGATATCCATCAGTATTGTAACATCAGAGGGACCAGTAGATAAGAATCCAATTTACAATGGCTATTAATATCTAAATCGCCCTTAGGTGCAAGCCTATGCCGGCGTCTATGCTGCAGGCCGGCGTCTTGGTGGAGATGCGGATCAATTAGTCCTATCTGTAATCCCTTAGTCAGTGCCACTTCACTCAATGATTGGCTTCCCTCTCAGCTGAAAGCAGCGTTTGGTACTTTGAACTCTCGACGGGCCGTAACGCCGCAGAGACGAGTTTCCCATCTCGATCTCTGGGTGAAATATATCTCCCGCTGATCGGCTTCTCCAATGTGCCATGAAATCTTGCGTCATACCATCTTGCCAGAATATTCTTATTAAGACATGAGTTCTTCTATCTCGGACATGGATAGCATCTCTGTACTGCCACTTGATGCAGCAGACACCGGGGCGGGACCCAAAAGGGGAAGAAGACCACTGGAAGTGCCGGAGGGTGGATCTGTAACCAACGTGAGTTCGCCGTGACCTGATGTCTCGGGATGATTAGTGATACGGCTTTCGAGTATCGAGTGGTCTTCTAACTGGCTGTGTTAGCGCCGAAGGATACAGAATCGCATGGCTCAGCGCGCATATCGCCAGCGTAAAGAGTCAGCGATCGATGTCTTGAAGCAGAAGGTTGAAGAGCTGGAGCGGTCCAAGGAAGAAATGGGAAGGGAGTTTATCAACTTTACTTCTATTATTCTTGAGCAAGATACTATCAAGAACAATCCCCAGATTATCGAGCACATCAAGCAGTCAACTATAAGCTTGCTATCTAGCGCTCGAGAGGTAGACGGGAATGAGAGACCTGACGCTCAAGATGGGGATCAGAATGATCTTCCTGACGAGCTACCAGCCGACGCCTCGCCTGATCTGACGCCGCCAATCCCGCAAGCCCAGGGCTTTGACTTTCCCATGATGGATGGCACCGAACAGATGGACTACACCACCAACCCAGTCGACCCCATGCTCTCCCAGCAAAGGTCCAATTCCGATTTGACACCGCATTCCTTCGACACAACCTCCTATTTCCAGCTTCCCACCACCCAGACGCCCTTCTACGACATGACGTACCAACTCCCCGGATCAACATGGGACTCTACACTGCCCAATCCCCGGTCGTACGCAAGCCACGAACTAAACTTTGGCCGAAGGTACCACAGAGCCTCTCAGGAAGCTGCGTATCTTCTGGCATCCATGAGACATGCGCCTCCTGCATGGTATCGCAAGGTCTTTGGGTTTTGCATGCATTTTGAGACGAGGGAGGAGATAAGCAGTCGATTGGGTGAAGCGCTGCGCAAATCGAAGGAGATGACGCTTAATAATTGGAGGTTCCCGTTCACTAATATCGGTGGTGCTGGGACATTCTTTCCTGACCAGGGCCATAGTAGCGGTGATTTGCCGATTGGCAACAGGTCATTGGAGCATGAGGCGTACAGACCATCCGAGATGTCAGGTTTCTCCATGGGGCCTTTCGGTCCGTCAATCGAACAGATTCGGGATCTCCGTTTGAACCCGCAATTACGCATCATCGACCCAGAATATGACGGAGATTTCTTTGATTCAGACGAGATCGAGATCTGTCTTCGTGGCTATGGTGTCACTATACCTTCTGGAAAGGACTTTGTCACAGCGTACATTGATATGACCATGTTTGAGCGAACATCGGATTCAGAGACGAGCTCCGGCCCTACTACGCCCCCCGATATGCCAGGTAACGGTAACTTCGTGGAGGAGGATCTAGACAGCGATGAACCTCCCTCGTTCTCATGTCCCGCTGGTTTGATGGGCATGGCGATGGGAGCCATGCCGCCACCGCCGAAAGGTAAAGGGCCTGGGGAGCAATGGAAGACACCTAGTAGACGGGAGACAAAGGTCAAGGTTGATGTCGAGAGACTTATTATGTGTGAGAGGAATTGTACGCGTTGATTTACATTTGGAAGCTAATTGGTTCTGATAGGTCTTGTCAACTCAACTGTTTGTCTCGGAAGAACACCCGCCGTTCGTCCTATGGACATCCGTAAGTCGCTGAAGATGTCCATCGTCAAGGAAGACTAGCACTGGGATACGTCACTGGGGTAATGAGGGAATGGAGGTAAGCAGCACAAGAATGAGATCGGAAAAATGAAGGGGGAATGATAGCGGTAGCTCAATAAATATCTCTACATGTCCAGCCTTTCCCGCATGTCGTATTTGCTCAAAGGAGTAGAGTCATACCGTCCTTTTACTAACCCTCAAGGAATGTCTCGACATGTTTGACAAAGGTCGGAGCGTACTGGAAGAGAAAGCCGTGGCCGCTGTTGGGATAAAGAATGAGCTGGCCGTTCGGGACCTTCTGGTAGATGAGGTAGCTGTTGGGCGTGGGGATCATATAGTCGTTCTGTCACAACATATCGGTTAGTACATGGCCCTGATTAAAAGAGCAGGTAACGTCACTCACGCTTCCATTTGCGACCAAGACCGGTATCTTGAGATCAGACAACCGCTCATAAGCGCCATCTTCTCCCTTGCTCTTGTCTGCGCTCTCTGTAAAGTCATGGCCTTGCGTAACCTGGCCCATAAGTCCCTTGCCACCATCTTTATAGCCACTGCTTAGCCAAAGGGAGGCCTCTTCACCACTTGTCGCTGCACTCCGCTCGTGAATCCTCGACCACCAGGCCTCAGCAGCAGCATCGCCTTCAGTGTTCTTGGGGAAGAATAGTGTCTTGAAGACATTGATGTCAACATCCTTGACACCCGCTACAGAACCGACATCTTTGTTCTGGGAGTAAACAAGATCAGGGCCGTAGCTTGTCCCTGTACCTGCAAGAATCAACTTGCGGACTTTAACTTTGCTGGGATCCGCGTTGAGTGCTACCATTTGAGCGACGTAGCCTCCAATGCTGAATCCAAGAAGATCGATCTCTGTTTCGCCCACCAGTTCAATGAACTGTGCTATATCGGCTGCGGATTGTCGGATTGAAGTAGCAACGTCGCCGGTACTGAGACCAACACCGGCATAATCGACGGTGATGATGCGGCGGTGCTTTGCGAGGCTATTGACAATGAGAGGATCCCATTTATCCATGGTGCCTCGGAAATGTGTCAATAGAACAAGAGGGATGCCAGATGCATTGCCGATTTGACGGTATGCAAAGGTGACACCCTTGGGAGACTCGACATATTGTGTCTTAGCAGTTTGCTGAGTCGCCATTTTAATGAAGCTTGATAAGGTTGGAGATTAGGTTTCTGGGGAAATTGTCGATTGGTAAACTCTTACAACTGATGTTTGGTGCGTTTATGTAGTCGTTTGCTGATGACGCTCGTGATGTAACCAAGAGTCGGAGTGCTTACTCACAAAAGTAATCGTCCCGCCTGGAGAGTCGCACTACGTATTCCTGCAATCAGTATTCTTACACGGCTAAAATCATACAAATTGTCAGCTGCCAAGTGTGCAACTCCCAATGACTGATGTACTTCGTCACGATTTATTTGCCGCTGTTATTATAACCAAGAATGGTCATTTGATGAATCATGCAGAATGTTACCCGAGACTTGGACACAAAGCGATGGCATACACCTGAAGGCCAGAGACTCTCAGCAATCACTAGATGTTTATTAAAGACCAGAAAATAACCGCCAGAAGAGTACGAGGTCGACCGGTTTCTAAGGCCTAGCACTGAAACGGGGTATAACCGCTTCATGCAGAGCCGAAACAAGGCCAAATCAAAAGGTCTACTACACATTGAAGTCTCACGTGAAGATCTACTGTCTGTACCTATATAAACGTATACTACATACTACTCATTAAGCCTGGTTGTTGCATAAGCATGACTGTAGTTTCTCTATTAGTACTTTTAGCCTAATATTTTGCTCTGTGGCTTGAATGGACGACATGTAGAGGCGAGGCTTTGATATGGGAGGTCAGGTGATTTAGGCACCAGCAGATTAGGTAGCAGTAAGTTGCATGATGATCAAATTGCCAGGTAGATACAGTAAGGCTTTAATGTCTTTTACCTGCCTTGATCTATTTCTGGCTGAAACAATCAAGTTTCTCTATTTATCCTAAGCTGTTATCTTTGAACAGGGCTCAATTACCTTGTTCTTCCCTTTTCTTTACACATCATATTGACCCTCAAGCTTGGAATTCGCATAGCTCGGCGGGTTATAAGAGCTGACCATGGATCCTGGGAGACCTAATCGGCCAACAAAGCGCGAAGACTTTGAGGTCGCTATCATCTGTGCTCTGACTCTCGAGGCTGATGCCGTCATTGCTCTTTTTGATCATCACTGGGAAGACGATAGGTTTTCCTACGGTAAGGCCAGAGGGGACCCTAATGCTTATTCAATCGGTGCCATTGGGCAACATAATGTGGTATTGGCTCATCTACCGGGGATGGGCAAAGTCGCTGCAGGCAACATCGCTGCCTTTTGCCGCATGAGCTTTCCCAATATCAAGCTAGCGCTACTTGTCGGTATATGTGGCGGCGCGCCTTATTATAATAAAGGTAACGGCCAGATACGTCTCGGCGACGTGGTCATCAGTACCGGTATTGTTCAATATGACTTTGGTCGTCGGTTTCCGGATAAATTCGAGATTAAGGATAGTTTAAACGATATCCTCGGAAGGCCAGGTCTTGAGATCAGAAACTTGTTATCAAAACTGAAGACAGTGAGGGAGAGTGAGCGTTTAAACACAGAAAGTTGGAAACATCTGAATGAGCTATGCCAGGATGCAAAGAGGCCGGCCACTTTCCCAGGACGATCAAAAGATCTCCTTTTCCCAGCTGACTACCGCCATAAACACCAAGACTCACTAGAGTGTACGACATGTACATCGTGCCACCATGAGTCAGATCCAGTTTGCGACATAGCTCTTACCTCAAGCTGCGAACAGATGGGATGCGACACGAGCCAATGCTTGCAAAGAGGCGACCGGCAGGGAGAGGAACTTCACCCAGTTGTCCATTTTGGTGTATTCGCTACAGGGGACACGGTGATGAAGTCTGCAAAAGATCGTGATTATATCGCCAAAGATACGCAGGCTTTGGGATTCGAGATGGAGAGCGTCGGCGTATGGGAAGTTTTCCCATGCGTTGTAATCAAAAGTGTATGCGATTACGCTGACAGCCATAAGACCAAGGACTGGCAGCCTTATGCTGCTGCTTGTGCAGCAGCATATGCAAAAGGTTTCCTTAGATACTGGGATCCAAGAAGAAAGTAAGGGCCCTATACTTATGATAAAGTCTTAAATGCTAACATAAGGTTCAAGTGCCGAATCTATATCCGAGTCTGAGCAGTTTCGGAAACGCATTATCAAAAGCCTCAGCTATTCAGACATGAATGAAAGAAGGAACAATATTCCATCAGAGGCGCCATCAACATTCAATTGGATCTTCGAGGAATCAGTCGAATATACCGGGGAAGAAGACCTGGGCTGGCTCTCAGACCGAAATTCTGATACGAATAGACACTCGGAAACTGAATGGGAAACAGAAACAGCATCGAATGCCGAGGATGGACAAGAAGGATCTATTGAAGCGCATGAAGATAGTGAAACAGGGTGGGAAACAGCATCAGACGAGGAGTCCGGACCAAGAGAATCCCTCGAAGAGGATGAAGACAATGAAACGAGCTGGGAAACAGCATGTGACGAAAAGTCTGAAAAAGAGGAATCCCCTGAAGCGGGTGATGACACGGAGGCAGATTGGGAAACAGAAACAGATCTGAGATCTGAGATCACCGAAGATTCGACCCGAAGCCACCAACGATGGAGACACCGGGACAGCTTTATCGATTGGCTGAAGTCGGATCTGCCAGTTTACTGGATAAGTGGAAAGCCGGGCTCTGGGAAGAGCACTCTCATGAAATTCATCGTATCAGACTCCAGGACACTAGAAGCGTTGAAGGAATGGAACAAGGATGCAATCATAATTGCACACTTTTTCTGGAAGCCAGGCAGTACGATGCAACATTCTTTCAAGGGTCTTCTCTGTTCATTGCTCTGTCTGATCCTGAAGAACGACAAGAGCATCTCACATAGCTCTCTTCAGCGACTGATTAAAGATAAAGATGGAAAGGAATCACCAAGTGATTGGGACCAACGCGAACTCCGAGACCTACTCCTGTACTATCGCAATCATTCGTCGCAGCCCATATGTATCTTCATCGACGCTCTGGACGAGATCTCACCGGAGCAGGATACGCTTGACACGCTACATGTTCTCGGAGCTCTTATCTCCCCTACTATCAAAATCTGTGTGTCAAGTCGACCGGAGCGTCTGTTTCGACTTCACCTCCAAGGCAAACCTAGTCTTGAGATCCATAAGTTGACGAGGCCAGATATAGAGCAATACAGCAAAGTTTCCATACGGGATTCCATCCTGCTGGAACCGCAAGGTCTCAAAATCTCAGATCTAGCAAGGCGTATAGGTGAAATGTCTCAGGGGGTTTTCTTATGGGCTGTGCTTGTTACGCGGTCATTGATTCGAGGCATCAACAATGGCGACTCAGAGAGCGATATTGATCGACGCTTGAGTTCAACGCCTCAAGACCTTATGGACCTCTACCGAGACATTGTGAAACGGTTTACCACTGATCATGATATTTATCAGCAATCTGCCTCCATGATCTTCAATTTGGTTCTTATTCTAAAGGGCATCCCTATGCCGTTGTTTGAAGCCATTGTGACAACAGACGGTCCATTATTGGATCAAATTGTCGTCCAGGGCAAGGGAATACATGCACAAGATCTTGTAACAAAGGGCCTGCGTCTGGTGAATACCCTAGAAGTTGGTTGTGCCGGGTTATTGGAAGTTCGTTCCTCCATGAAAGACAATCCCCCTAGTTTTAAGTCGAAGCCCTTACTTGCTTGGCTCAGAAAGAAAATCACTTTCATCCATAGGAGTGCTGAGGATTTTCTGCTTGACACAGAAGATGGCCGCAAGCTCTGGGAATCCTGTCCATGCTCACAAGAAGAGCTCTTAATTCGAAGGACGAAAGCTAAACTAGCTTGGTATGAACTTTATCCATCGCTGGATAATGTCTTGGGAATGGAGTCTTGCGAACTGCACTATGTGCTAGAGACCTCGAACGAGTGGATACACGATGCGAGCCTGCCATGGGCCGTTAGCACCACTATGTTGACCCTTGCACAGAGAATGCATGAGCGAGGATCTCTGGTGGCACCAGAATACAGCCACGAACCTTTACCTCTTTATTCTCGCCGGGGACAGTTCTTGACGTATGCAGTATATTTCGGTCATACTGCATTTACTTTCAACAATTTGGCAACCTTTCCAGATTATGAGACACAAGAGACTGCTTATTACATCTTTTATAATGCTTGTGCCCGACTTCGTCCCCCGCATGAGGACGCGAACTTGCTGAATGATCTCGAGGTAGTCGAGTTCATGATCGAAAATGGCTACAGTCCCAACTGGCCCGGAAGTTCAGAAACGACTACTGGCAAATTCGGTAGCCCTTGGCTTCAACATCTCTTAACCGCACACAAGGAACTCTCCACTGCATCGGAATATATGCTCACTTCGACTCAGGCACTTAAGGTCTTGGATGTTATACGTATGTTCCTCAAAGCTGGGGCCAGTGTCCATTCTAGGATCAAAGTGGTATTCAACTGGTCTCGACCAGACGATAGAAGGAGTTTCGCACATATCCGTCTTGACGCTCTCTGGCTTTATCGCACCAAAGACATCGTCCGTCCTGACAACTCCGACTTCATGATCCTGGAGATAAATGCCAAGGTGCTACTGGAATCCATACTAGTTCAAGTACACGGAGCAATAGGTCCTGCGTCCCGTTTGAAGGTTCCGGAGGCTGAGTCTTACATGAAAGCTCTTGCATTCGGTAATTATGAGGAGAAGAAGTATTTCATCGTGGACAGGGACTGCGTGTCAGAGTTGCTTTTAGATGGAGTAAGACTCTGGTTTCAGGACGCTACGAGGAAGCACGATGTTATGGAGCTGAACAACAAGGTTATGAGGATATGTAGTTGCGATACGGACGAAGTCAGTAAAGCTTCGTGCCGCCAAGGTCCGTGGCCCTCTGAGTTTAGTTGGGCTATTTAAGTTCAATATTGTATTAGCTCTTTTAAACGCGGTTGCGACAAGCTGTGTTTCAAGATATTCATTACAGGGCTTCGAGGGTAAGCCTTTAGACTATATGGGAGTGCTCACGTCGCCTAGTCAAGGATGTAGACCGCGTAGCTATAAAGACTGTATTAGCCATCAGTTCAACGGTAGATAGATAAAGGACTAGCTTACTCGCTGTATCCAACCTCATTCACCTCATAGAAGACGGAGCGATCGTACTTGGTCAACGGCCAACCATTCTTGATTCTCGCGGGGAGATCGGGGTTAGCTGCCCCGACAATGTTAGCAAACAGAGAGGAAAGACGTACGAACGGAACGCTTACGAATGAAGTGGCGCCCAAAGGCCACTAGGTCATCTGTCTCACTAGCATGCTGCAACGCTTTCTCAGGCGTATATCCCCCAGCCACGATGAACCGCACTCCAGCACGAGTAGCTATATCCCTTATAGGCGCTAGAGTATCACTTGTCTCTCGTAGATGCTCAGGTGTATCTATCGAACCATCTGCTCTCGGCTCGATGGCATGAATGTACGCAATGCGGGGTTGAGCATCTACAATAGCTTGGGCCCAGGGAACGAAGAGTGATAGCGGTTCTGCTTCTCGCATTCCTTGGAAGCGGGTGAACGGTGACATGCGGACGCCGACGCGTTCGGGTCCGATGGCGTCGCTGACTGCGTTGACGACACGGAGGGGGAAACGGATGCGATTCTCGACGCTGCCGCCGTATTGGTCTGTTCTGTCGTTGCTGGTTGATTGGAGCTACGGTTCTGTCAGGCATGTTCCGTTTCATAAGTGACGGCAAATACTCACAAACTGGTCAATAAGCTACACGTTGTCTGTCAGCCATATTTATCTATTGAGATATGAACGCTTAGGTATCCATTGGCGCCATGAATCTCGACGCCATCAAAACCAGCCTCCATAGCGTTCAAAGCTGCTTGTCGGTAGTATTCCACGAAGTCATCAATATCGGCTTCGCTCATAACAGTGAACTTGTCCGGGATCTTTCGTGTCACATCACTGTCCTCGAAGAACGGTTGTGAGCCCGGACTGAGAACGGCGGGGACTAGATTAGGTTCGGCAATACGACTAAGCTAATGTCAGTGGAGATACGACAGTAGGAGGGTGCGGACTAGCTTACCCCAGAGCCCAGAGCTGACACAGGATAAAGGCTCCTTTGGCATGAACTGCATCAGTGACATGCTTCCAAGCCTCAATCTGTTCTTTGGAATAAATCCCTGGTGAAAATGGTCGCCCAGATGCCTCGAGGGAGATGAAGGTTCCTTCTGTAATCAACAAACCGCCAGCTGGTCATCGCAGTTAGTAATAGCTTCTCCAGTGGTGAAAGTACAGTGAGGACGTACGGGTAGCGCGCTGGGAATAGTAATCCGCGGCGTAGGTAGCAGGGACACCAGCTGAATCAGCACGACCACGGGTCAAGGGTGCGAGGACGATCCGATGCTGTAGATTAAGAACACCAACCCGAATAGGCTTGAACAGCTTGGAGGTCTGTGAAGTCATTATTCTTAGCGCAGACGTTTCAATTATAGTTCTTCCTAGTGTTGGTGAACAAGGGTTAAGAAAAAGAGATGTGATTGCAATTTTCTGATACAGGATTTCGATAGTTTGATCATGTTTATTAACGCTTGCTGTATACATATATATATACGCACTGATTTCTTTCCTTCATTGATTAACAATTGATGAATGACTAACCTGCATTGTCCTGAACAGGCGATATCTGCTTTCAAATCGCGATATCACACAAAGGCCGAGAAAACTCCAATCACACCTTAGCTGCAGTCTTTATTAGTTACGGGAATAGTGTGTGCTTGTATTATATGTGCTTTATATTCAAACCATTTATAACTTATTCGATGAAGGTTTATTTGACTGAAAACCTAGTCCTAATTACTACTAAATCTCTAATAAGCTTTTCTACTATAAGCTACCTACCTATTTAACTTTTCCCTTACAGTTATTACTTACCGGTTAACTTATTATTAAGGATAATAGAGGTTTATCTACTCCTATAAGTCTA
>JABFAI010000518.1:0-19772 GCA_013266175.1 Fusarium gaditjirri
ATACGATACCTCGGGGTATAGCGAATCGAGGTACCTAGATCTTGCAGTGTGTCCCGTACGTCTCAAGAAATCAACAATTTAATATTAGCAGACTGAGCTGAGCCGGTCGCATCTGATCTGGTGTAGTGTGCGGAAACACGCCCGCAATCTATCTTTTCATAGTTTATTGGCCTACGTACCGCCCGGAGGCGTGAATCAAGATAGCATCGGGAACCAACCACCCCCCCCACCCTCCCATTACTCCCGCCAACCGGGACTATTGTCTGGGGGATAGGAACCAACTATGCATACACTGCAAGTCTTGAAAGGATTGTTCTCGTCGTTACTGTACCTTTGAAGGTAATGAAACCCAAGGTCAGTTGGTGACTGCTCAGGGTTCACAAATATGCAAGAATTCGTAAGCATCTGATGAGCTGGCTGTGTAACAGTAAAGCTGATGTATTTCAACCTTATCAACCCCGCGCGCACCCCCATCCTCAAGAACCTCACCTGTAGCCTCTTTATCATGCAATGGATGCAATAACAATGGCTATTTTGTACAACTGCATGGTCGTGTGCAGGCGGCGAGCCAGTGGGCGTTATCGGGGAGGCTGGATGGCTACATTAGTGCTCAAGGATTAAGCTTGCCTTGATCAACTACCGCGTAATAATTACTGTGTGTATACTGTACTGTAGTCCCACAGAGCGATCAACATCAGACCACCTCGCAAGCCTTCGCTGCAGTAGACGATGTTCTAGGCTTCTAGTCTCCCTAGCCTGCTACGGTGTGAGATCTAGCTGTGCCGGCCCACAAAGCCCAAGCCGATTTTCAATATCCAGTGTGTGGTGGCTTGTCTAAGGACGGCTTAGTAGCAACTCAAAGACTCGCTTTTGAGGCTGATGGTGGGCGAAGACTGGCTACCAGTAGCTCCAATTGGTCTCTACCTCCAACCATGCACGACGCCGCATCGTGGGGATCTCATGATCGCTTCCATATGAATGCTTGGCCTACTGGGAAATAGATATCCCTTCGGCGCGGGGATAGCCACAATGTTCGAGATCTAGCCCCTGACAACATTGGCTACCGCCCTGCGTCACACAGTCACAGCTACAGCACAGCATCTCTACGCAGGCCGGGTCCAGCAAAGTCTTTAACCAGTAACAATCAGCTAACAGTTACTTGAACATTGGCTGACCACCTAGAATCGACCATCTCGGCACATTTGAATCGACGATTTGTCTCTAGCGTTAGATCCCGGCCGTTGGAACTTTGTCTTCTTGTGGCCTAACGCCACGAGCTCGAAGCGAAGGAGGGCGGTGTAACCATGTTGGGTTGGTCTTGTAGTAAGAATACTCCTGCCGGAGATATCTGCCCGCGATATTTTACCCGATATCAATAAGTTTGAGATACGTATGGCCCACGATGATGCGTAACAGGCGAGGGTATCCATATTGCTGGAACCAAAAAAAAAAGGAAGATAAAAAAAGATAATAATATAAAAAATAAAAAAAAAGAGAGAGAGAGAGATAATGAATTTGTGCTTCTCCCGATTGCAAAATTTGGGAGTCGGGCAAGTCGGGCACCTTTCTTTTCCCTCAGCCGGGCGAAGCATACAGGCATGCATGACCCTGAGCATACTAGGCGCCTTATTCTAGTTCATGTCTGCTATTCCCGAACTTGACACCCCTGACTCGACATGCAGGTAAGGGCCAACGATTCGTTGAATGTTTCTTGCTTTGAAGAATTTGCTCTGTACCTCATGCCGAGGTGGTCTATGAAAGTCAGTTTGTGCATACTAATGCCTTTCAAGTGCATGTTAGACGGTCGAGTGCCACATGAAGAGAAAGCTCGGCTGTCTGAGGTGTCTCAAGATGTCGAGGCAGAACGAACTGTAGTTAAGTCTTTGGACGAAAATAGGAGGCCTTGGGCTACGAGCCGAGGAAGGGAGACGACCGTTAAATGGCAGTTCTGTATACAGCAGAGAGGACAGCATGACGGAAGCACAAGCCCATGTCCCGTCGTCTTGCCGGGCGGTACACTAGATCGAAACTGTCTGAGCCTCCATGTACACATTAATGCACTTGTGATGATGACGGGCAAGATATTGGCCGTTTTGAACTAGTGCAACATCATAAACAAGCTGAGTAATTCTCGTATTGGCCATCTAACCCGCGCGGCTGGCATACAAGACATAACAAGTATACGTATCCGATATTGGCCAAAGAGTGACCATGCTTGTCTACTGCCAAACAACTAGGGACAACTTGCTATCCGATTCGCTGTATCCACGGCCTTTGGTTATAGAAGATAGGTGGTACAGATACAGTACCTAGACGATCGAAAAGACCCACGGACAGGCAAATGCTTGCACATTGGTGGCTATAATAGACAATACTGCATTAGAGGTGGTAGAAAATACATCATGACCAGTTCGTGGAACAGGCCGGATCGGATCGCAACATGGCAAGAAAACGTATGACTCGGAAACAATGATGGACTGTGTCACCAGATGATTTCGAGAAAGCTTCGGGATTTAGGGGTGGGTACGGGAAGGGGAATAAAAAAAGCAAGGAGGAGATTTGAGATGAAAACTCATGATCCTGCAGGAAACCCAGCATCTCGAGTTCTTTTGATCTTGGTGGGTCGATTTAATGTTGGAGGTCAATCAAGCTAGGCCAGATTGGACAGACTAGGAGCTGACTGCCGTTCAAAGAATGGAAGCAATTGGGGCTTCCATCGGTTCGGTAAATAAGTGGACTGCTCCAGTTTTGGGCAGGGTAGGCCATCCATTCTCCCCAGTAGCCCTGCGATTTGGGCGCCTCAGCTGCCTACTACCTACCTAGGTACCTACCTATTTTACCTACTAGGTATGCTATGTACAACGTTGGATTGCACCTTCAGTGGAAAGGAAGGAAAGTTAGAATGACTAGAAACATTCCATTTCCATTCACCCGTTAGATACCTATACCTTAGTAGGTACACTGCATTAGGCTTAGAGTAAACTACCTGTCCCTTTATCTACTGATTGAATTCGATTGCCTGTCAGTAGTACTCGACACGGCAGAGTTTTCCGATGAGTAACATCAATAAGGTGTCCCTGAGCAAGTTCGGCTAGAAACGTGACTCCTCATCGCACAAGCACAGGACGTACTGGTACTGCATTGACAGAATTCTCCGAGTCGTGCTAGTCCCATCATTGAGCAACGTAACGCCGTAGCACTACAGTAGTTGAAAGTCGAGCTGCAAGGTATCCGACGCCATCATAGGCATGTAGCTAACGGCAGCAGGAGATCCGGAGAGACCACTTACCAGAATGCGTGCTGGATGTATCGAAAAACTAGTCAATGTTAACGAACTTGAGGTGGGGTTCCAGGCAGGAGAAAACGGGAGCTTTCGATGGAATTGTACGCATCTGATAGCCTGCAAGAGTCACTGCCTGCCCGATACCTGGGCAAGATCGGCTAGGACGAGCCTACACATGCTACCTACCTACTAACCTACTCTTACCTACAGAAATCAGGTCGCACGACACGGCGGTATTTGTCCTGGCCTCAGGGGGTTATGGATGCTCCCAAGAACATGTTTAAACCACTCGAGAGCGAAAAAGAGACTTTCCACACTTTTGGACAAATGGCGGAGTGACTAATGACCAGACAGACGTAATTGACTATTCAGCGGCACAGCTGATGCAGTCCCAAGCGATTGGAAACAGCATCGTGAATAATATCTCTCAAGGGAGGATGTTCACCATCTATGTATGGTGGCAACTAGCAGGGAGACCCATGTCGTGGGAGCATCATCTGCCATCCTAGCGATGCATGGAGGTAAATTCGCGTGTCCCCAAGGGACAGGACCCTGGCGGAGGAGATTAAGCAATTCATCGACGTCAAGGAAAGGCCAGTGCTTAAAACATCCCTTCTAGACTTCTGGAGAACTGCGGCAGTGCCATGTTGTTCTGGGTTCTTTTGATATGCGACATTTGTCTCACCTCTACCACATTAATGGCACGAGCCCGTGCAGATCATGATTCCGTCAGGGTCTTTGTGATTGCAAGGTCACATCTGAGGGTCACAGCCAATATGAGAGAGAAACGAGGCTCATCACCAGTCAAATGAAGCATCAGAACGAGCTTTGACATGCGTCGAAGCCCAAAGCTTCACAAAACAGTAAGGGCACACGCGCCTTTCCTATTTTGTATGCTGTTCTGGAAGGACAGTGAGAATGGGTCGACGGAGATTACATGAGAATGCGCGATGGACCGCCAGGATGATGCTGGGGTGAGGATGGATCAGGCAACCAGGATACGTCGATATGATGTACGGTGATGCACAACACACTTATACCGTGTAACGCTAGTATCTCTTATGTATTCTACAGCATTTGTTTTGAGGGGCAGGCTAGTGATGCCATCTTCTGCTGGACCTGAAGATTCATGTTATTCGAAAGGTCGATGAATACCATCACCAGGTCTTGTCGTTCAGCATTGGGAGAGACCTGAAGTTGGTATTACACGATATACTTACTTTGACTTTTCAATGCCCTGGCACGGTCTGGCATTGGTCTGCACTTAAACGCATAGGACATGCCATGCCATTGCTGAAGGTCATATCCTATACCCGTCAAATTTATCGACCAAAAGCCATCTATGATTGACCATCTGCTGAAACATGACGGACTGTCGTTGGGCGATACGTATTGGATGGTTTAGCGGAAACATCTTCCACTACGTGAATACTGATGAAGTGTAAGCATGGCATCTACGTATTCATCTCATCTCATCTTGGCTTGTCAGGAGAGTGGAGTGGCGACATGCCCACCATACGTTCATCATGGCGGCGCACTAATCGAGGGCGTGTCTGATCTCGAGAGATTAGGTCCGCAGGCCATCTCTGCTCTGCTGCGTATCCGCCAGAGCGGCGCCCAGCCGACAACTTCGCGTGGTGGCGGATGGACCATCCCTGCGGAGCCGCGGGCCTTTCGGATTGGGTTTCTCCCACAGGGGACTACCTTCGAGGTACACGTGCTGGGCTCAGATCAAGTGCAGTCTTGTAGCTCGACAAAGTTTCTTCCATGTAAGTTCCACAGGTTCCATATGAGACCTCCTGGTCCTTACTCCTTAGCCAGATGGGCATACGATGCTAACGGCCTGGTCCTTGCCCACTGACGTACCTGGCTGCGGTGCCGCCCATACGATGGGGCACCCAATCTGAGTATGGGAAGCGGCGTAGGCGGCCCATCTCGTGCATCATCCCATTGTCCAACATATATCCGTACCAGTTCGCCATTGCTCTTGGGACTTGATGAAGCGGCTCGACATCAATGGTTTCAATATGTCCTCGTTGCCCACCCCATCGTTCCTGGACGCTCGATGCGTTTTGCATTATCGCCCAGCTTGCCTGTCGTTCCTCAGCAACATTGACACCTGGAACCCTTGGGTTTTCTCGTCCTACCTCATCTATGTCAATCTTGCGCATCTTCCATCTGAGCCGTCATATGTAATGTTTCTCGCTCTCTGCCCCTATTTCTCTCAATTTAGCGCTGCACTCCTCGCTCCCACGCCCTTAGCGCATTGCGGCAGGGGATGGGGGATAATGTAACTGTATAATATAGTTGGCAGGGGGCCTATGCTAAATTCAAATGTGATGTGTCGATGGGAGACAAGTTTCCAGCTCAGTGAGAGAATGCTAAGTTTCAACAATAACACTCACTGTAAACCACTCTAACAAGGCCTCCCAGCCAGGGATCTTCCTCTAATGTGCTCGTTTTTCTTTCTATCGGAGAAACAGCAGTGCCGGTTTACAATTCCCAGCAGTGACTCGCTCGCTGATTGTGCCCTCGCTATTGATTCATCGCGATACGACACTGAAAAAAGACATGAACAAAGATGGCTCGTGCCCATGTGGGAGCTTCATAAAAAATCATAAGCACAGATTTGAGTGACATTGAGTGGTGTGTGGTCCGGGGGGTGTCTCCTGTGTTGTTTGTGGACTACTAAAACCAGACCGCTGACCCCAGGAGCAAGGCCCCCCCCGGAAGTCGTACCATTTTGCAGAACTTGAGATTGGAGATCTCCAAAGCCTAGACGCTACTGCACCGGGCTATCGTCATGCCCCAGCCATTGGTGCAAAGCCTGTGTCATTGTTTGAATCGACTGTAATGATGAAGAGTACACCAGTGTCTCATCTTTTTCTCGACTCTCACCTTTTGCTCTAAAGCCTCAGCGACAGCGACAGTGATGCTATAATGGCAGGTGTATACGGCACCCTAAAGGATGAATACTGATGACCGACTTGGCATGTGAAGAGATGCAAGTTCTCCGAGATCTTGCCTAGGCTAGGGCAACATGGCCTTCTTAACCTCTTGTCTCCTTCATCGGTCACTGATCCTTGTTTGTTCTTCGAAGCCCCACCCATCCATGATCGATTCTCTTCGGATCCCTACAGCCCTCCTATCCCCACCCATACCATATCGTAAACCGTCATGCCATCGTGTCCCCTACGAGCCAGTGGAAGCGAACTTGAAATCCTTGTCGCGTGGGCGGTACCTCTGCCCGCGACCGTTTCCCCAGGCGTCACAACCCCAACACGGCAGCACGAACACTTGCTGAGGCGCGCTTGCTGATCGACTTGTTTATAACGCTCGATGTCTTGCTCGGGTCATGGTTCCAGGGATAACATTGACAATTATAGTACTATATACCCAGATGGTTTCTCATAGCGATAGGTAGTTATGCAAGAGGATATCCTTGATTCGGTAAGAAGCATTGCCGTATTTGATCGGGTGATCTGGATAAAGATCTCTGACAAATAACCGCGCCGCAGGCCCCTGGTACTGTACCGGTCGATCCATGCACTGAGGAAACTGACAGGCTCGAAAGCTCCCCTGGTTGGAGGTTGGTGCACTACGCGTTGATCCTGCCTATTGGATGTTGCAGAAATGGTTGTTGTGCTCCCCAATATGCATGTGCTTTGAACTATGGGCATCGATGTCGGAATTGATCTGTATCTTCCCAGGGCAAGATGTGAGCTGGCTCCCATGTATAGGTTATGCTTGCTTGCTTCCGCCCGTGCAGGACTGGATTAGGTTGTTGCTTGCTTCTCCCAGGCCACCTATTTTCAGTGGTAAATAGATGACAATGGAGGCGCCGATCTCACATCTGATCTCTTTGGAGTGTGCTGTTGGTGATTCCCAGGAGGTTGTACTGCTTGGGTTTGGGGCCTTCTAACTATGCCTTGCGTTCCCTCGAGACTGCCCGCACGCAGTCTTCTTTCCATCCTTCCTCTTCCCTCCTCCGTTCTTGCCCTTTGTGTTTCAACATCTCCTCCCTCTTCCCCAACCTTTTCCCACCTCCACATTCCCACAGCAACAAATAGATAGCTGGCTCTTCTTCTAAACCTCGGTTTTCGATCCTCCCTCTCTCTACTTTCGACTCTTATCTACTTCGTTTGTACTGTACTGTGTCCCCGCGCTGACTCAAGCGCCTGCAGAGACACCACCGTCCGCAGCAGCAGGATTTGTCCTTGCCCGCCATTCTAGTGGCTCAGCGCTGCTCTGCTCCGTGTCTGTGTACAGTATTGTGCCTTCTTTTGCGAGTCAACCAATCCCTGTCTGGTTGCTTGCACAGGAGACAGAGTAGCCAGCCCAGAGAGACAGAAGAAGAAAAAGAGGCAAAAATCGAATTCGAAATATTCGAATTCGAAATATCAAGACTAAAATCAACAGCAAAACATTGAGATATACAGCCACGAACGCTACCGCATCTGCATCAACTGTGGTCAAATCGCAAATTTCGGTACTGGATCTGATCAACCATTCTGACACATACTGATAACCGACTTCGACTCCATCTCAAGCCGCGTACCAGCCATTGTTCAAGGTCGTATCGAGCCATTATTAACTACAAAGTTCATCGATTGAGCATTTTCGCAGACAAGTTGCTAGCTTCGACATCACCGTCAACTGGCGCAATCCACTGCGTGGTTTCTTAGATCCACTTGTCCATTCTCTCTCCTTCCGAGCGCGACGTTCCCAGACCCTGGCCATTGGATCAGTCTCGCGGCAATCGACCTCATTGAGTTTGCGCTACTCTGGATTCTCGCCCTGTCTTTGGAGGAGGAGGAGGAGTATCCTCAGCAGCAGCAGCATCATCGTCAATAGATCAAGCTGGTTCCCACTTCTGAGGAATCCTGAGTTTGGCGCTCCCCCTGCCAGCCTTTGAACAACCCAAGCCAACTCAAGCAAGCCCCTGTCGGTCGGCCAGAACAACCCCAATCCGAACCAGGACAGGACCTCTATGTATGGCTGAAACCCCCTGCCACTGTCCCGCTCAGCGCCACCACGAGGGCCCTTGTCGCTTGTCCATCACACGCCAGATCTACCCACCCCCCTGTGCCTAGCCTGGTACCTACTATTTGTTTCTCTCTTCGCCTCTTTTCATTTCGCCTCATCGGCCCCCTCCCCGTTTTGACACCCCGTTGCCAACCCTCACCTGAGTCCATTGTTACGTCTCCCACCCTGGGTCCGCGTTGACCCATTCCTGGCTTCTTCTTTTACTACTGGAACCTCATTCTTTACCACCCCCCTCCCCGTTTTTTCGTACTGTTGTTTTCCTTCACCCATCACATACACCCCCAGCCGGATCTAGCCAGGTCAGATGCATCTACGGCCTTAAAACTGTCCCAAATCATCGTTAGTAATTACTAGATCCGCTATGGAAGCGGCTGACTCTGGAGCCAGGCAAAGGTCTGTTTGAATCCCGACTTGAAAGTATTCATATTTCTGTCTGCCCCTCTCATATTAACACATTTCTTGTCTTTACAGCCGTCATTCTGCAACCAATTCAGAACACCAGATACACCACCCACCTCAACCCGATCAACCATACTCCGATCATCGCCATCACCATTCCTACTCGCGGGATATCTTGTTGGACAGGTCGTATCGAGAACCTTCCGCCATGGCAACGGCAACCCTCATCACACCGGCCACCCATTACCAACATCAACCTCAACCGCCATTCTCCAGTTATTCACAGCCCAGCTCTGGTGCTGCCAGTATTGCCAACATGATCTCTGAACCTCGAAAACCAGCCGACGATCAAGAGCCCTCAAATCGCCAGTCGCTGCCCTCAATCTCGGAGGTCATCCAGGGCACTAAACCTGGGCCGTATCCTGTTGCACACGCGCCGGGTCTGCAGTCAGGTTCGAGTTTGCCATCGCCCTTCGCACCAGCTCCTCGATCATTCCCAGACGCCGAGAAGCGCTCGTCTCCTCAGCCTCTCCACCCGACCTCATCCTTTCCTCGGCAAGATGGACCTGCGTTTGCGGACTCTCCTCGTCCTCATTTCAGCAACCGACCATCGCTCCCTCCTGTCTCTGACCGTCGCCAGAGTCCTTCAGCCAAAACTGATCTTCCTCCACACCACCACCACCATCCCGAACAGAAGCTTCCTGAACCTCACCATCCACTCAATGGTGCATATGCTCATCCCCCTCCGCCCCCTCCAGCTCCTGTCGCATACCAGCCTGGCCAGCTGCCCCCAGGCCAAATGCCTCTGCCAGCGTATCCCATTTCCCCCAGACACGGAATGCCACCACATATTCCCGGATCTTACGATCCTAGAGCGCCTCCTCACATGGACGACCCTGAATATGCCCGAGCCAGATACGAAGCTACAGTTGACAGGCACTACGAAAGCTGGAACTATCAAGACTCATTGAGTCGAGTAAGTCACCGGAGTTGCATGCTTCGCCAAAAATATAAAACGCTGACTTTTGCCAGATTGGCACCTCGTCTCGTACGATTTTCAACTTTGCCGAAGCTTATAGCAGAATCGCTCAAGAACAGCACGGAGCTCATCCTATCCCAGCTCGACTGCCTACCGAACGAGAAGTTAGCGACATGCTCAGCAATATCGAACTTGTCAAGAGATCACTGGAGCAAGTGCGTGACTTGGTGCAGACTTCGATCCAGAACGAACGAGCCCGGGAAGGGTCCAAGATGAAGGGACCTTACGAGGAAGAGCACGACGTGAATATGTACGGCGATGGAATGAAGCCAGCATATGGTATTACAGAGGTTAAAAAGCGTCGAGGTGTAAGTTCCTGGCTCTGATTAATTTCTTTAATATGAAACTGATGATGAACAGCGTGCTGCTCCTCCTGGACGATGCCACAGTTGCAATCGAATCGACACCCCTGAATGGCGGCGTGGACCTGATGGAGCCCGGACCCTCTGCAACGCCTGCGGGCTGCATTACGCCAAACTGGAAAGAAAACGCCAACTTGAGGCGAGGTCGATTCGTCCTAAAGACGAGGCTCATAGACAATGAGACCTTGGCTTGACGGTTTTGGCTATATTGCGAAGTGTTCATGGGCACTTGAAGAGATTGTGGATAGGTGCTCGGTTGTCCCATGAATGACTTGAACTCCAGCTCGCAACCCGCATGTCTACACATATACACTCGCCTCACATACACACATACGCACACACATCTTCTCGTTTAATAATACCCGATCCACAGAACGGCGACTTTGCGCCGTTCTTTGTATATACGTTTTTATAACTGGGATACCTTGGGCTTTGAGCAGGGACCCGCAGCATAACAGGCGTTTGTCTAATTATGGATACTATGTTTAACATGGTGTAACTTTTGAATTCATGGGTGGAGAGAGGTTTGACTTTCTAGACAAAAGAGATTTCTTGGGCCACGCGATAGTGGAGAACTTACTGGGATGGGCGGAGGGCAGCAGAGAGCAATCATCGCAACATCAGCAATGGGGGAGGTGTTTGTTGGCCTTGCTACTACGGAGAAGATAAGAAATTCTATATGGGGTGGGATTGGTTATACTGGGAGGAAAACTACGATGGTTTTACGGCATGTATCCAAGCCGAAAGATTACTTGGCATGAAGAGGAGTAAATTGAAGGTACCGGGGACATGTGTCTAGGTCTATCGCTGAAAGCAACGCCAACAAGGCCAGGGAGTCTACAACAAAGGAGATGTCAAGGGCGGTAAAAGAGAAATCACAAAGTGATTATGCCGAGCTCGAATGTGCACATATCCCTGTGATAGTCTGCAAGTGTGAATGTGAGCTTGAGTATAATTTTACGCAGCCCAATAGAAGCAGCGGATGCAGAGATGGAAATATTTGCCACTTGGGCATCGAGACTATCGAAAGATTGGCGAAGCTTAGTTAGTCATTCCTGGAGATGAGGGACGATCATTTGCCTTGGTGGGTTAGGAGTACATCATGATATCTCACGAGGCCTTGCATAGATCTACAATGTCTTGCTTTAGTGTTTAAAGAAGTGGGCGCATTGCAGGTACGACAGACAGACAGACATACAAACCCAGCTTGTTGACATGTGCTGGATTGAATGTGTGAAGCAAACTGCTCCTCTACCGGGAATAGCGGGTGCCAGCTCATCTGTACGGGATGTGACTTTTAAAACAGAAGACCATAAGTCAATACGGGCCAGGGCACTGGAGGCATTAGTGGGCAAGTGGCTCAGCATACTGAGTTACACAAGACAGCAGTGGGTAGGACATGGGAGACGAGAATGGGACGGGAGGCTAATCAAGGCACGAGCGGGAGATCTGACGAGCGGGTAGCTTGCTTGAACTCATCGGACACGGGAACGTGCGTGCGTGTACATGTGCTTCTGAATTGTTGGTGATGGTGTTGAGGATGTGAGTTTCTGGATAGGCTACGTAGTACAAGACAATATAGACAAGACAAGACGAGAGAAGACAAGGTAGGACAAAAGTATTGATCAGATAGTTGCCATCATAAAAACGTTATTTCAGTCATGTACGTGTAAGTGTTGGTTATTCGTCTGATATAGATGTTATATCACTCCCTATGCAGGGTTCTCCACCCGATACTTGTATAAGCACAGTATCAGTAATATCGGATTCATCGTCAAGTACAACAATACATAAAAAGATCTGTCTGGGTGCGATTGCGAAGTCATCCCCAGACCAGACATACATAAATATGTCTTGATGCCCGAACCACCGAAACCCAAACAAACCACCAGACGGATGTGCAATGCAAGAGAGGATTCCACAAGGCCTCGTATGCACTGTTTTTTGTGATACTTGATCAGAAAAATGGCTGCAAGCACGCGATCTGCATGTCTTTCCAAGATCTTCCCTGGTCCTTCACTATCATATGGTGAGTTGACCTGTAGAACAGGGGCACAGGAAGGATTATATAACACACAGTCCGTGGCAGAGAGAGTGAGAGTAAAAGGAGGGGAGGGGAGAGAGGTGAGATGTGGATGAGAGACTCTCCCTTGCTCTCCTGTATCACAATGGCTGTGACAGGCACGGTGACGGTGACACGGGCGAGAACAAGATAAAAGGGCTCACTTTCTATGCGCCGTGTCTGCAAGTGCTTGGCTGGATTCTCTTCTGTCGCGTTACATGGCCATTACATTTACGGAGGCTATCATGTAAGTATCCATGTGGCTTTTCCATAGAGGATCTAGGAGTTGGTCTAGATATTATCGTCCTTCTGTGAGGCTCTGGCGGGTGGCATGCCAAACCATGTGTGTTGTGCATTACCGTGAGACCTACAGTAATACATACGCCTCTTTTACTGAGCAAGGTTTTTAGACTGAACTGCACAATGGACGGCTTCAGTTAGTCCTTTTGTACATAACACCCTCTGGTGATTCGGGTATAGAAGGCCTCAGACATGACGCCACGGAAAGAGGCTAAGGTCAAAGACAAGGACCGGAGACTGATAGACACGCAGAGACCTCCACCACCACGTTCAAGATGCTAGGACATCTTTGGGAGGGGAACTGAGCGTATTTGTTAGATCACTATTGAGTTGAGATGAGTTATTTATTTACTTATCTATCCACCTATGAAAACAAACTCTATAAGATATCGTCTCAACCCTATTTCGTCGTCATTCTTGGCTCAAACTTGACACTTCTCAACAGCTGACATTCCAGAAAGACAAAGCCAAGTTTCAAGACGGGAATAGGGCCGCCGCCGCCACGTGGAATTCCCCATCGGGGAGAGAAGCAAGGGTCCTTCTCGAGGTCTCTGGGTCTAGGTCGCGTACGTTCTTGTCTCTGTCTCCCTCAGCCTAAGCATGTTCTTCACCCGGGGGTCTTTGGGATGAGATCTTGTATGGAATCGGTACAGACATGCCACTAGCATGGTAAGCACGAGGGGCTGATTCATGGGCTTCGAGTAGACATATGCAAGGGAGAAGAGTATACGCCCGCCTAGCTAGACAAGGAGATGGGGGAGTTTAAGACAAGACTGCTGGCTAAGCCAGTCAGGAATGTGACAAAGCTAAAGGGCCTCGTGGGTTTCCATCGAGGGCGTTTTCGTTTTCGGTGACAGATATCGGTTATTAGTCAGTTGATTGCCTGCTTGATGTGATGTGATGTGAGGGTTTGATCCCTTGCATTTTGACGTTGCATGGAGGTGGATTAATAAGGGTCTCTCTGATCTAGCATTTGGTGTAGTTATGTAGTATTCTTCTTCTAAGAAGGAGAACAAAACAGACACAGGGAACTTGGATTGGGTTTGTTTCATTTCGGAGAATGAGCCTGATTTGACGTAGAGTTTCCGTTGATGACTCTACAACATTGGACATTTGGCAGCAGACAACACAAATGCCGAGATATTCAACACGGCGACGTCACCTCGTCTTCCCTTTCTTTCTTTCTTTTTTACTTTTGATGGCCTAGAAACCCGTTTCTCAAGACAACAGTTTGAGTTGAGTTGCATACGCACCCACCCACACACATACACACACACACACACACACACCACACACACAGCCGAGTCTAGGCCGAAGCCGTCACAACGGCCAAAAGCCACCAACTGGGGACATGACTCTCCAAGCTTTGACGTACAGTACATTGTAGCCAGGAGGTACCTGATCGAGATGAGCATCAGTCGAATCTCTACCGTTGCTGCTGCTAAGATCTGCATCTAAGCAAATTCCTTATCCTCAAGATTACACGGCCTGCTAGATCGGGCAAAACCTAGTGGCTCACTATCTGGGCCTGGACCGACCGTTGACTTGAGTTGAGCTGTTCCGCCACGGACGAAGTTAGTGGAACGACTGGTCAATTCTTCGATCCGGCCAAGGCAAGATCTGTTTGGAGATCGAGCCTTTGACCTCCGAGAGCTACGCTACGCTACGCAACGCCCAGTTTGGAATGGCGGCGTGCTTCGGCAATTGTAAGTACAGAACCTACAGTAGCTTCAGCAGGGCGTGTTTACTTTCATGTAGCTCATAGCTTACTAGGTAGGTCTTGGTTGTGAGACATGGTAATTTATCGTTATTGGCTAGTGTATCTCCTCGTGAAGAGAATACATATTGGGTATTGTTGCATTGAAAACATATCATACCTATCATATGGGTAAGATAGTGTCTTGAGTTTACTCAGAACTAATCACATAGCACATACTGTACTGCTGTACTGCTGATACGTATACTTTGCAAGCATATCACTGATCACTAAACCCAGCCCCGTGCGGAAAAGTTACCGTACAGTCCAATGCTATCCCCTGGCTGTAGATTCTGTTGGTCACCGTTAACACTAAGCTCTAGTTGCATCGCTAGTTTCGAGACAGGGATACGAGGAAAAAAGCTACATTTTCTGTCTTTTCGGGACAACTAGGTACATATCTATCTAATCAATCACTTGTACGGATAATTGTCTTCCGTCCCTGTGTAGAGGTTGCTGATTGCTAGGGTGAGAATGGGCGAGTCAGTTGATGCATGGTCAATATGTCTATCACGGGATCTCATGCCAAACAAACCTGCAACTGTGACCAACGACCTACGCATGCTTCTTCCTTTATCCTCATGCTGTCTTTCTTTTAACATGCCTGGTCTTGTCAGTTTGTCTGATCCTCCGGCCTCCGGATCCGGACCCGGCGCGGGATCTCAACTCAACCCGCCTCGGCCCCGATATCAGTTTCGCATTCGGATCGGCATCGACATCGGCATCGGGTTCGGAGTTGGCCATCTCACTCTTTAGGTGTATGTCTATCTTTGTCTCTCTTTAGCTCTCTCACTGTACTGTACTTGTCTGCCTTGGTCTAGCGCTCACATGATCACATCGCCGTTCGACAATCTCATTTCTCAGAGACACTTTCGTTCCCTCTGCCTAGCAAACCTTTTTTTTTTTTTTCGATGAAGCTACATCCCTTTTCGATATGCCGCACTCTCGCATGCCGCGTGCCTCGAGCTAGCTCAGAGCTAAGAATACCATGTTACAGATCATCGTAGATAATAACCCCTCTCCCCCCACCTCACTAGACTGAGGGCCAGAACGGGAAAAGAAAACATATCATAAGCCACAGAACCTTAGGATAAGAATAAATTTGCCGGTAATGATAACTCAATTCTACCGTTCACTCTCAGTTGTAGGGAACCCTCACCGGTGTCTTGACTCTCCGAATCCGGTGACCGGTCAAGGGGTCTGTTTGATATCTCTCATGATATCTCCTCAAAACATCAAAGTCGAGACCACACGTCAAATGACACGCCAAGCTACCTCAATGTGTCTTTTGCTTGCTCAGAGAACAGAATTTATGGATCTTTACGAGAATTCCAGACGGAAAGGGGGTCCCCTTAAAAAGAGAAGCCCCCCATAAACTGCCACAACTCAAAGACATGCGATTCTTGCAGCGGCAAAGCAAAGGTAACCAACTACTGAAACCGTGTCTTTCTTTCTAGAATCGGCCGAGAGACGCTATACTGCATCTTCACCTCCCCCGGCACGGCACGGCACGGCTGAGAATTCCCTCCAGCCAGCCACTGCGGTGAGAGGTACCCAAGCCAAGGTCACCGCTTTGCCCTCTCTCGCTTATGGAGACAGCTCGCTTGCAAGGAGGCGTTTTGATGGCATCTCCCATCTGATCCATCCGTTAGTTGCTTGCTACCACCTGCCTAAGCACTATAGGTTGTTAGCTCTGTCTCATGCTGTGGAAAAGCTCCGAGAGAGACAACGAGATAATTCCCGTAATGATGCAAACTTGATATGTCAAATGTGCTGATTAGAGTTCAGAACCAAACATTCAACTATACCACTCTCCGCAATGGCCCTGACGATCACATGACTCCGTCTTAGTCTGCATAGCACTGAAGACTTCACTACTCTGGGGTCAAGTGAACAATGTCGTATAAGGTGGACTTTGTTTAGCCAATGTGAGGCGAGCCTCGAGTCTTGGGAACGCAGAATAGATATCACCCGGACGACCGTAAAATCACCCAATGTCTTTATATCTTTCCGGTGTGGCACCGTCAGTCAGTTGCCCCAAAGGTCTTCAGTAACAGCCGTGCCGTGTCTCAGCATAGCCCTTCAAGATGGCAACTATATCCTGAAACCAGTGCTGATCCCTGCTCTTCTCTTTCTAGCTACATCCATCGTGCTCAAAAAAGCAACCAAGAACGCCGACCCAAAGTTCAATGACGCTTCCCCTCATGACTCAGTCTCCTGGCCTTCAATCCACTCGCTCTTGCGCTTCAGTGACCCGTTAGTGGCATCCGCCTGTTCTCCGTTGGTCTCTCCGTTGGGTTCTGTGCTTGAACCGCCGCATCCTCCACGGAAGCCGTTCAACAGACGCTCTAGGCCGTGGATCCCGAGACCCGCAAAGTCACGGCCGGCCGTCTCCCGCTCGCCGATGGCAACCACGGCGCCGATAAGATCATGGTTGATCTCATCGTTGACGACGCTATCGTGCTTGTAACTGGGGTGCACGTCAATGAAGTTGCGGATCCATCGGGCTGTTGTGTCAAGATTTCCTGAAGCTCGCCGTGAAATCAGATCGAGATATGTAGACAGATGGCATCGAGTTGATACATCGACGTTGACGCTGTCAAGATAGCTCTCGACAATGGGGATCAAGCCGGGGAACTCTCCTGACTCTGAGCCGTTGATAATGTCATCTACTGTCATCTCCTCAAATTCGTGCTCCACTGGGCCTCCAGGTGATGCTGGCCGACTAGGATGTGCTGAGCCGGGTCGACTATCGTCACCAAAGGTGGTGTTGGCTCTCGAGGGGCGGCTAGGGAAAGGGTTGCGCCGGAAGTAGAACTTCTCCTTCAGAACAGCATCAACTGCGTGTGCACGCTCCATGTTTTCGTCGACCTTCTTGATAGGGATGTAGAAGTTGAGGTCAAATGACAGGATTGCACGTGTGACCAAGACCATAAAGACAGAGAAAGCCGCGTTCTCGAAATCTGTGATCTGAATCTCCATGGAGCGGAACTCGACTCGCCAGCCGATGCTGTTGTCAGCAGGCGGGGGCTTGAAACGCATGTGTTGCCAGTTAGTTGACTGAATGTTCTCAAAATGGTCAGTCTTGCTGAGGTCCAACTCCTGGAGATCCTCTTCAAAGACAACAATGGGGTCTCGGATGAAAAGGTGAGCGAAGTGAGTGGCCAGTCGATCATCCATGCCCCCTTCGAGAAGTTGCCGCTTGATGTCGGAGTCGTAGACCAGGTCAGGGTCGAGGTACTCGTTCCTCAACCGAGGGTCTATGGCAATGTATGTTGAGTTGGAGGCGTATCGTGACTTTGGTATCCTTCGGACACCTTCTGTGAGGGGCTGTTCCATTGTGAGCAGGGCTGATCAGCCTGGAAAGCATAAGCGTGCACTTACCTTTTCTCCCAACTCCTCGGGGGTTCTGCAGTCCACGGAGCGGCTGATCTGATTCCACCGCACGTCGGTGTTGGCAAGGAACCCCTTATACACAGGTGTAGCGGCAGTCAATGCCAGCATGATAGGACCAAGCGGGCTCAGTTGATCATAGAGCATTCTTCCTTCGGTGATGTTCTTGGCCTGGAAAGTGATCTGGAGACAACAACTACCCATTCCGAAAGCCATGGCATCCATATGGATGAAGTCGTCAGGGGCGGCTCCATTCCGTACGTCATCGTCTTCGGGCCAGTCATGCTTGTCAAAGTCTACTGTGGGATCTTTCCAAGGTCTTGGCGTGTTCTTGTCGTGATAGATAGGAACATTGACCTGAACCTTGCGGCCCCGTCGAGACCGTATGTTTGCGGCTAAAGTTGGGAATCTGATATGGGGGTTGGCGATCTCATCCGGGACAAACTGAGAGCGGAGGCGCGGCCCAGAGGGCGGAAAGTAGGGATCGGTAAATTGTCCGGGAACGCCGATTTGAGGATATGTTGTGAGAGTGATGGGATATTCAGTTGAAAGCATGTGCTCTTTGGCGATCTTTCTCCGCAACTTCATGTCTGGTTCCACGTCGAGGAGCTCCTTGAAGCCGATACCCCAAGGCTTGCCTGGGGTCGCTTCCAGCATGAAGCGTCCAAATTCAGGGTGAAAGACGGGGATCGTCCTCTCTCTATTCCACGGTCAGCAGATGAATGAAAATATTCTAGGGGCTGTCTGGTGTACTTTTTCTTCGCGTCAGCTGTATCGGCATCTTGAAGATCTGGGACACAACCACCTTGCTTCTCCAGTTCCTTGTCGGTAGCCAGTGCCTCAAGAATCTCTGCTTGACGAAGAGATAACAGCACTCGCTGGTTGTCCTCTGAGTAAACTACCACAAGATACTCGACCTAGGTAAGATGTTAGTTTGAGATGATTCAGTTTTATGTAGTTGGACCAACCTCGTCGCCCCAGAGGAGAGCATCACGCTCCTTTCCTTTGGCCTTATTCCATATCTCTAGAAGTTGCTGTGGAAATTTAGCGATCCATCGCCACTTATACTGGATAATAAGATATGAAGGGTGAGAAAGAAACTCACCTTGATGCCCCATTCTCTGACCTGAGGGGCGCGCTTCTTGGCATCAGGCCAATCGAGGGCTGTTCCCAAGGCTCTAAAGTCAGGTCAGCTTACAAGACCTTATGAGTTATAAGCTGTGGCTTACAAAAGACCCATCGTGAGAAGGCAAAGTCTGGGTTTTGCTTTAAGGGGGGGGGGTTGGTTCTGAGCGCGCCCACCCTGCTTTGAGTTGCCGTGAGGTGTGATCGGTATTCGGGAAGTTTTTGTTCAAAATGACGAAACCGGGTAATGAGAATCGGGTAAAGTGATGGGATATGAGCCTCTAAACCTAGGAACAAGGCTACTCTGACTGAACAGACTGCGCCAGTCGTATCGTATGTACCGAGAATGATTTTTTCTGAGGAGGAGAGTATCAAGAGAACAAATTCTTTGGATAAAGCGAAACCGGGGGTTGGTGGACGCTAGGCGTAAAGGTTCTTGTTCTCCACGATATCGGAGTTGGCGCAGAGTTTGACTTTTCAAGTATAACAACAAGGAAAACCCGTTTAATTGGGAATCGATGCGATAGATAGAGCCACGCTCTAGTCAGTCGATGAATCAGTAGACCGAGGTTCCAGATAATTAGACTGGTTGAGCGACGACCCGAAGCGTCGCCGAAAAAATAGTCTCGGACGTCAAAGATAGAGACAGCAAAAAATTTAACGGCCCGTGTCGATCAGTGGTCCAGAGCAGGTTTGGGGAGAGGGGGATATAGTTGATGGGGGAGTAGTAGAAGAGTGCAAGAGCAGAACAGAGGAAATGTTAACCTTCTCAAGGTCGGTAATGAGTACAAGAGTCTTGTTTGTTTGGCAGCCGAGATTCAGGTCCAATTCCGCGGGTTCGCCCGTTGTCAAAGTAGAGAAGAGAAGAGAAGCGCCGAAGAGCATCAACTAGCTTAGACTATGAACGATATGGGTTTGATACGATAGAGCATCGAAGGGAATGACTGATATGGTTGGTGTGGTGACTTTTCTCTTGTGGGAACAACTGAGGTGCTTATTGTCTATTC
>JABFAI010000520.1:0-15052 GCA_013266175.1 Fusarium gaditjirri
TACTACCTTAATATAATATAGGTATAAGCTTATAAGGCTTAAGCCTTCTTCGGTCTTGACTATAAATATATAATAGATATACCTCTTATATAAATAGCTTATAATTTTAATATAAATAGAGTTAATCGGGGCGATTAGCTACGTACTTATAGAGGCTATAGTTACTGAATCCAGTACAGTAAGTAGTAGGCCCTTATATAGACCTTCCTCCTCGATATAATCCTTATTACTATATACATTTTATAGCAGAAAGGTCAGTATAGCTAGGAGCGTTATAAGTTATAGATAGCTTAGAGAGATACCTTTATAGAGGCCCTGATTAGTAGATATACCCCTATAAGCTCCCTTTACCGGCGATTTCGTTGTAGGAATGAATTCACACCTGTTTCACAGTATAACCATATTAAAGGTATAAAATACGGGCAGTAAGGCTTACTAAGGGGTCAGGATCGGTAATTTAACTACTCAGAGCTCTTAATGGGGCCGGTTATAGGGGGGGGACCAGTCAAAGGTACGGCATACCTACTACAAATATGACTCTTGTAAAGTCTCCTTATGTATACAGGGAAATTGCTAGTACTATTACCACCAGCTAATTTACTAGTTAATTGAAGTACTGGTCATTTCCAACGCATCCGATTCGTTCATCTTAGCGGCTAACGCAAGTCTCACAGTCCCCACAAGCATTCGGTCCGTTAAGGAGATAAGGCTAAGTAGAATAGAGGAAAACTTACTTTAGAGAGTCTACTAAACTTAAATTTAGGATGCTATTGTACTATGTAGGATTTTTATTATTAGACTTTGATAACAACTAGGCTAAAACTCTATTTTCCCCTTTTTAGCTTTGCCTCGGAAGGTCAGCGTTCCGTAGATAGAGCTGGTTAGTGGCGTTTGCGCAAAATAAGTCTTGATAAACCCCGCAAACCCATCAACCACCGTAATTGAAGCATACATCAGTATCACGTACTGATAGCTAACAGAGCAGAGCCGACTTGAACCTTGCAGTATGGTGTTCTATGGTCATCCATCCAAGGATTGTGCTCCTTGCAGGAGGAGAAAGACTCGCGTGAGGACTCTGAAAAGGCTATTGCCTTTACTCAGCGCAAATGACACCTACTGACCTAAACTGCATAGTGTGACTTGAATCCTACGGGCTGTTCTCAATGTCTCAGAGCTAAACTGACCTGTCACGGGTACCGCAGCCAAGATGAGATGGTCTTCCGTGACCAGACTCGGCATACCGTGCAAAAGGCATTGGCCCACCAAAGAGCCAGCCGCCTACCCTCCACGCCTCAATGGAGCCCTGATGTGTCATCTCGGCATTCTTTCTTATCCCTTTACGTCAGTACCTACTCACGTGGCTTCGGCACACCCTTGCAAGCCCTCCTAAAGGATTATGACCCCAACGGGCACCTGCAGAGCTGTGTTGATGCTGTCGGCCTGGCCTTTATGGCGTTCCAGCTGAATCGCCAGGACTTAATACCTCTCGCAAGTCAACATTACCTGAAAGCCATACAGAGGCTTGCAATGGTCTTGAGATCCTCGATGCAAGGGAGCAGTGATGCAGCCAACCAGTCACTCAGCGACGTAACCCTGCAGTCCGTACTACTTCTAGACCTTTATGAGAAAATGTCCTACCAATATCAGCAACTGTCAGAGTACCCAGGCCTTCCCCTAAGCCATATCCAAGGCGCTCTCTCTATAGTCCAGTCTCGCCCTAGAGGCGACTTTTCGGATCCGACCATGCAACAGCTTGCTGCCCGAACTGTCTTTGCCCTTGCACTAAGCTGCGGTGCCGCGGGAAAAACCATGCCGGAATCACTGGTCAGACTGTACAATGATCTGGATACTTATGTGCGGGGGCCCCTATGGACATTGACCGGCCTCTTCATTCGCCTGATCGACTTTCAAGTCGCCGCGCGTGCCGCCAAGTTAGAGCTGAGGGAAATTTTAAAGCGCGCAAAAGACTTCCGTGGTGAGCTTTCTGCTGCCCAAAACAATATACCACGTTCTTGGCAGCCTCGCCGGATACACACAAATGAAGCCTTTGTCTTTAATGGCTACTACGACGTCTATCCTGGTCATGACTTGCCTCAGACGTTTAACGGGTACCGTATGCTCCGCCTTGGGGTTTGCGGCCTCCTTCAGAAGTTTGTGCCCAGCACTGAGGTTGCGGAGGAGATTACACAAATAACTCGGGAAATCTGCGCCAGTGTTCCTCATATCACCCTACCTACAGTCAAGCCCCAAAATACACTCCCTTTCTCGCCGCTGCAGATACTCCAGGGCTCGGGCTTGTTGTCAGCATTGTATGCAGCCGCGCAAACTACAGAAGATCCATTGATGCGCGCTTGGATTCTTCATACCTTGACATGGTTGGCCGACAGAGGCGTAAAGTCGGCCCAAACAGTTGCTTATATCATCAAATCTTTGCCAGAAATGAATCAGTGGGATGTCTTTAGTCTAGTTGGTAATTATGCCAGTTTGGCATAATGACTTTTCTAATAAATATCGCGGCCAACCGCGGTATGAAAGCTTCATAAGGAATTGTTCCGTGTTAGCCCCAGGCTTCCGCTATGCTATACTAATGGCTGGTAATGGACCATTACTATAGATAGAATATATAATATTTGAATCTAAGGTATTAGAGCAGGAAAAGCCTAAGGCCCTTAGTTTACAGACTATCCGTATATATAATCAGATAGATACTAGAGTATTAAATAATTAATTTCTTATAGGATGCTACTATGTCGATATTATGAGAGTAAATAAATAAAGCTTTATCTTTAGGCACCAGTGAGGGCGATAAGTATATTACCTATATATATTAATATATATCCTTTACCTCTATATTAGGGCTAAAGCCTCATTTAAACTCTGAACCTACTTATAGTAGATATAGCCATCTTAATAAGCTGGATACTTTAAAGAGTAGCTAAAAAAGGCATTTATAATTCGGAAGGAGATAAGATCTAGCTATATAGGTTATAGATATAAGAAGCAGTTTTATATACTAATTATTCCTTTAAAATATTTATTACTTAGCTAATATTAGCGATAGTTATAATAATATTATAATTTAAATATTTATTTCTATATAAAGGAAATCTATATAGGTGTATGGGCTTGGTATAATAGAAATGTATTCCATTCAGGGTTAGCTAACACATTACTCTTTAATGGGGGCTATTATAAAGTCTCGGAGTTTCTCAAGTTCCACTTACCTATTCGCTTTCTCAAGGCACTTATCTGGCCCCTTTTGGCCCTCGCTTAAGTCTTTTCTCAACGAAGATGCACTCCATTCCCTCGATACATGTTCTGCAGGGCTGTCCACGATTAAACTTGGGATATCGGTTAAATAAACCTTCTATATCGAATGAGTTATAAATAGTTTAAATATAAAGGTCGGCGTTTTATAGGATGCTTTAAACATCTTAAAATAGAGGCAAAGAACAAATACTTATAAAGAAGATCACGCCTATATATAAAGGGGGTTAATTAATAGGTTAGTAAGACTTAACTTACTATATATATTAATATATTATAATAATTATCTCGTTAAACTTAAGCTTTATATTTAGGTTATAATTAAAGCAGGATATGAGCTATAAATTATTAAGGAGTAATAATAATAAATAATTATATTACTAGAAGATAAATATATATTAGTTAGGTAACTCGAGACTTGGAGGTGTAGAATGTTAATAAGGAATGTAATATAAAAGGTCCTCTATTGAGGATAGTATTATTAAGTATATATATATAAAGAAGGAGTTGTAGAAATGGTTTAAAAAACAATATTGCCAAGAAGAGAAGTGAGGGAATACTGACTAATATATCCTAGTCAGTAAAGACAATAGTAATACTACCAGCTCCTGGAGATATACCAGTTGTCACAGTTTGGCCAGAGACCACATAGCCTGCACCACCACCTCCTCCAGCACCAAAATTCTGGTATCCTACAGTTCCCTGAAGAAAGGCACCGCCGCCACTACCACCGCCGAACAAGCCACCGCCGCCTCCACCAGATGTTATGTTGCCAGAGCTGGTGAGCAACCTCGTACCGTCGCCACCGTTGCGACCAGACCCGGGATTTCCGTCTGTCCTGGTCGTAGCACTTCCTTCGACCGTGCCACCAGCACCAGCGCCATTTGTAGTGCCAGGCAAACCTCCATTTATTGTTGTGACACGAGTGCCGCTTGCCGAGAAGTAGATAGTTGTACCCTTCTTGCCTCCACCATCGCCACTTGTACCGTCGTGGGACCACTGATAGGTCCCCTGCTGACCGCTCGGTCGGCCAAGGAAAACTCCACCTCCACCACCGGAGACAATAACCAGATTACCTGCCACAGACATGGCAGATCCAGCACCTCCACTGTAACCGCCATCAAAGGCCTGACCTCCATTACCATATCCTTGTCCGCCGTTAGCGGATCCCCCTTGGGGGGACTTCTGTCCCTCACCTCCTGCTGTAAGGCTGATTATTTGCCCCGGCACTGCAGCCATAGTTCCTGAGATGCTCTGACCAAAACCAATGCCAATACTGGTGTTAACTCCGCCGCCTTGGCCGCCATTTACAATGAAGCGCATGTTTCTGGCGCAAGCAGGTACAACGAAATCAGCTGCAGCCGATGCTGTACCGACTGCTGATACTGACTGTGTTTGAGTCACAGTACACTTATACGTGACAACTGTGGTAGTTCCTCCGCTGGTAGCAGGGAGAGTTGTAACACCAGACGTAGTGGCAGTTGAAGTAACTGTTGTCAACAACGTGGCAGTTGAGCTTGAGCTAGAAGAGCTTGTGCTTGAGTCGGAGGACGAAGCAGGACTGGAGTTAGAGATTGTGGAAGCTGTTGTTGAGGCGGAAGAAGAAGCTGGGAGGGATGATGTGCTAGATCCAGTAGAGCTGGAAGCAGCTGAGCCTGAGACGGAGCTCGATGGAGCTGAGCTAGAGACAACAGAGCTCGAGGGGCCCGAGCTGGAGGCTGAGCTTGATGAAGCACTAGGGCCAGAGCTAGAGAGAGAGCTTGAAGCAATAGAGCTTGATGGAGCAGAGCCAGAAGTAACAGGGCTTGAGGAAGCCGAGCTAGAAATAGGGCTCGAAGTGACTGAGCTGGAAGTAGTACCGGGGCTGGAAATATCAGAGCTGGACCCTGGACCATTGGTGACGACAACTGTTGCAACACAGGTTGGGCAAGATGATGCAGGAGGAATCGTAGTTGTGCCGGCAGTAGGTCCAGTTGTAGTAACCGTGGACAGAGGGAGGGAGTTTGTGCTTGACGGACTATTCGTCACTACAACAGTACCAACACATGTTGGACAGTCTGATGCAGGAGGGATGGTGGTTATGCCTCCGACAGGTCCAGTGGTGGTGATGGTCGTCAGGGGGCGAGAGCTGGATGGGCCATTTGTGACGACTACGGTGCCCACGCATGTCGCACAGTCAGTCGGCAAAGGTAGGGTGGTAGTGCCGGCAATAGGACCCGTTGTAGTAACTGTAGTAAGGAGACGTGTGCTTGAGGGAGAGTTTGTCACAACAACTGTACCGATGCAGGTAGGGCAGCTCGAGGGTGGAGGCACTGTTGTCGTGCCTGGCACGGGACCGGTAGTGCTAACGGTAGTAAAAGGGCCTGTGAAGGGTCCGTTGGTGACTAGAACGGTACCTAGGCAAGTTGGGCAGTCGGAGGCTGGGGGAAGTGTAGTTGTGCCAGGCACAGGCCCAGTTGTAATAACTGTGGTCAATGGCCTTGGGCCATTCGTCACGACAATAGTACCAATACAGGTAGGGCAACGGGAAACTGGTGGCTGCGTGCTTGTTCCCGCTACAGGACCAGTTGTAGTCAAGGTAGTGAAGGGACCAGTATATATACCATCAGTTACCACAACAGTGCCTACACAGGTAGGGCACCGAGATGCAGGGGGAACTGTGGTTGTTCCTGGAACAGGTCCTGTAGTAGTTACTGTTGTAAACGGTCCAGTATAAGTGCCGTCAGTAACTACAACAGTGCCAAGGCAGGTAGGACAGCTAGATGCAGGGGGTACCGTGGTCGTACCAGGGACAGGGCCAGTAGTTGTGATAGTAGTGAAAGGACCCGTAAAAGGACCGTTGGTAACAATAACCGTACCTGCACATGTAGGACAGCTTGATGCTGGTGGAATAGTGGTGGTCCCTGCAATAGGTCCTGTTGTTGTGGTTGTGACATAGGGGCCAGTGAAAGCGCCGTTGGTGACGACTACAGTTCCAGAACAGGTTGGGCAGTTAGAATAGGGCAATATGGTCGTCGTGCCGCCAACCGGTCCAGTAGTGGTTGTGTAGACGAAAGGTCCAGTGAAGCGGGGGTTTGTCACGATGACGGTTCCAGAACAGGTGGGACAGGTTGAAGACGGAGGAATAGTGGTTGGACCCTCGACGGCGCCTGTTGTGGTGATTGTTGTGAACGGGCCAGTAAAAGGTCCATTGGTGATACGAACGGTGCCTGGGCAAGTAGGGCAGTTTGAGGGAGGGGGAAGAGTTGCTGTTCCTGCAGTAGGTCCGGTTACAGTCTGCGTGACAAAGGGGCCTGTAAATGGACCATTGGTCACTATGATGGTGCCTGAACAGGTTGGGCAGTTTGAAGCTGGAGGAATAGTTGTTGTTCCTGCAATTGGCCCGGTTGTAGTCAAGGTGGCAAAGGGGCCAGTGAAGGGGCCCTCAGTAACAACAACTTTGCCAGTGCACGACTCTTTACAACTAGATGGTGGGAGCTCAGTAGTTGTTCCTGGGACCGGGCCAGTTGTAGTCTGAGTTGAGAACGGTCCAGTAAATAGACCATCAGTGACAATTACAGTTCCTGTGCAAGACTTTGTGCAGCCCGAGGGGAATAGAGTGGTTGTTCCACCTACTGGCCCAGTCGTAGTCGATGTTGTGAAAGGGCCAGTGAAGGGTCCCTTGGTTACAATGACAGTAGCGGTACACGACTTGGTGCAGCCAGGTGGAACGGATAACGTGGTGGTGCCTGGGATCCATCCTGTAGTGGTCACAGTGGTGACATGACCGACTGGTACAACAACTGTGGCGGTGCAATATTCGCAGTCAGGTGGGGGCAGCAGAGTCTTTGTTTCCGTGACCTTGGCCGTCACAGTGACAGTTTTGTGGCCCGCACAGGTAATGACAGTCGTCTTGCCGCCAGAGGATGCCGGAGGAACAGTAGTGACATAGGGAATAGACCCAGTGGTAGTGACGGTGATGCATTCGTGGCAAGGAGGGGGGATCACAGTCACTGTCTTTGGCCCTTGACAAGAGATGACAGTGCTCATTCCACCAGACGAGGCTGGCGGGACAGTGGTAACATAGGGGGCAGATCCAGTAGTCGTGACAGTAACACAGCGTGTGCAGGGGGGGAGAACTCCAGTGATGACAGTCGAAACTCCACCCTTGGTAGCCGGGGGGATAGTGGTGCAGAAGGGAGCGGTCGCGGTGGTTGTGATGGTGACGCAATCAACGCATGGCGGGGCATATCCCTGCTCGCCTGGCTGGCCTAGATGACCCGAGTCACCGGGATATCCAGGCCCACCTGGGGAGTCAGGGTAATCGGGACTCGTTGAGCCGGGATTGGGGGCATCAGATGACCACGGGTACTTGGTGTAAGTACGAGTGACGGTGGTGACAGACGTCTTTCCATCGCATACGACCTCGTATGGTTGGAGAGCAACGACCTGGATCCCACCACCGGGGCACGTCTGTTGCCCAGGCCCAGGAGCAGCAAAGACGCTGGTCACAAGGCCTAGAGCCGCGCCTCGTCTGAAGATGGACAGAGGATGCATGACTGAAGATCAAGTGGGCGAAACGAGGGAGAGAGTGAAGAGCTGTAAAGAATGAATGAATGACTGTAATGAATGGGTGATGAGCTGTGTATTCTGTGACTGAAATGCGTGTTATATACACATAAGGAGATTCACCTGCAGCATACATTCCACCGGTATTCTTTTCATTTCACCTCGGAATTTGTGAAATCTCTCATGTTCACGTGCAAGCTGGAGTTGATCTCGTATCTCGCCCTGGCGGTGGGTTGGCATCCCCTCTCCCACAGGGCGGCCAACTAGAGATGGTCTTCAATCCCACTGCCAGCAGCGCGGCGGCTAGAGAATGTAAATCCCTAACGTCATCATCTTCTTTTTAAACCTTGAGTCTCCCCTGACCAGCTGAAAGAGGGACCATGAACTGGGTGTCCATCATTCTCGGAAGTTGCCACGTCTAGGGATATCTGTTAAGGGCTAGCAACATCAGGGCGACAGTCGTTTTAAGCCGTTACTAAATATCTCAAGACCTTTTAGAGGCTGCTGGGTAGCAGTTCGGCGATGCCGGCTGTCTTTTTCGCTCTAGTACAAGAATGAGTGGCGAACAAGAGGTACCACATATTCAAACACTACCGTAAGTATCACGATCTCCACCATTAGGTTACGACTGAGTGTCTTAGACACTGAGAAACTTTAGTCTTGCATTGGCTCCATCTATTGAATTGTTTACAGAACCCTGTGACTGAAGGAATATCTTCTGCACCAAACCGTAGCTATAGGGATGGAACGAATGGAGCTCATTAGCGAGGTATTAATGAGACTCTTGACAAGCAACATGGTCGCATGCTCTAGTTACTTACAATTTCTGAACGCATCACGAGGACGAGTCGCTTCTATACACATATAAAACACTTCACGTACAATCTCACAGCATTGCTGCCTCTACTCATCTAGCATCGTCCACTCATTAACCCATTCACTCGTTCACAACTGGCACTATGAAGCCCCTCTCTCCTCTCATTCTTCTTTCCCTTCTTCATGGGTCACTTGCTGCGGGCAACGATCTGGCCTCAGGCTGCGTCTTGACCAAAGTTCTCCCGACCGTTACTACTGGTTGCTCCGAGAACCTCTCTGGCGCCACCCAGCAGCCTGGCCATTCCGCTCCTTCGGGCTCTGGGTCATATACTCCCGAGAACCGTGAGCCTGAGGATTCTGATCACCCTGGCACCAAGTCTCTCGGTGCCAAACCCAACCAGCCAACTTCTTCTGACTCTGGCCATGGCTCTGATTCCAGACCTATCATCAATGGTCAACCTGGCTCAAACACCACTGCCCATACGCCGGGATCTACCGACGCTCCCCAAGTTGTTTCTGGAGCCTCTGGTATGACTACAATCAGAGCTGAAATGGCTGTGGCCGGCTTTTTGGTCTCCTTTGTCCCGGTTTTGATGGGACTCATTTAAAGGAGGCTACTTTGCGCTCACAAATTCCGTGACTGTTCCAGCGACAGGAACCTTGCGTCTATTCTTTGGCAGTTGGATTATCTTATAGTCTGATTTCTTTCTTTTTCCATCTGGACAAGATTATCTCTTCGTTAAGACTTTACTTCACTCGCTCCTTTAACTACACATAGCTTGGCAATATATATAACCAGCATGTAGACCCGTTAATACTTATTAAATTTTAATATTATTCGTCTTTAACTCTACTATTATCTCAAGCTACGTGAGTAACTAAGAGATGCTCTGATTTGATCCAACAGCCTAGAAACAACCCAAATGACCCGAGTGCTGCAAAATGGCCTCCTTGGCTAGGCGTAGAATGGCTTTACTGGACTCAACACAAGACACAGTCTTTACACAAGGAGCCAGTGATCAACGCTCTATGCTATCGAAAAAGGTTCTCCCTGGATCCCTGGTTCTTCCATGCCAGCGATGGCACTGGTCACGTCTATCAATACAGCCCGCAATCGCTTAGTCTAGTCTGTTAGATAGTCTCTATCCTGATCACGACGCTATCAATAAATCCACGCCAAGTTAGCGCACATGTTTTAAACAGAGTGTGGGGCTCAACATCCCAATCAAAGTGCTGGCAACCAGCCACAAGGGTCGGTCTTTAGAGGGTTTTAGACTTTGAGGCTGATCCTAAATCTGTTAATAGACAGCACGGCCATACCATTCTGGGCTAGCGTTCCGATCACACAAACTATCATAGCCATCGTCATGTAAACCTCGGTATGGCCTCAGGAGCGAAGCAGTCCTTGGTAGTCTAGGTCGTTGCACTGTACCTGGACGGCCCGAACTAAAGAAGGCTGTCAGCTCTCATCGTAGACCGCGAGCCGCTAGCCTTGTCTCGAACCTAATTGCACCCTGGAGATACTTGTTGATCTATATCATTAGTTCATGTTGTTCTTCAGAAGAGAATTGATATGATTAACTGCCCCTGATAAGAGCCAATCAGACTGGTCAGATGGTGGGTCAGAGTCTTCTTTTTGTCAAAATGGTGCAGTGACTTCCCAGCTCCGCCCTGCCAGTGTCTGCGCAACATGAATAGGACGCCCGCACTAGTTGAGCATGGCTGGTTCTGTTCTACGCGATGTTAATCGACGGTTGGCCGCCCAGCCCCGTTGGCCGGCACTAATGCCAGCTGTACCTGGATTTGGTTTGTACATCGATCCTATGCAACGGATACGATTCCCCTGTTTCCCGTACCGTTGCAGTGCATGATAAAAGCCAGGGGCATCCGTCGATTGCAAGAGCACACCCGCAACTTCTCACTTCATTGGCCGAGTCATTTAACTCTTTTCGGCCGCACCATGGACAGGCAATATGATTCGTTCCTCGATCATGCAGCTCAGGGGCTGTTTGACATGGACGCATCTTCTGTTGCAAGTTCCCCTGGGCTGGTTTTTACCAATTGGGAAACCCTCGACCTGTAAGACAACGACTTTTGAGATGGCGAATGCAACTAATGTTATAATAGCTACCATATGGTCCACAGTCCCAACTCTGATTACCCTCAGACACCTCTCCTCAACGATGATATCGTATACGATCCATATTTCACTCCTCAACTTCCGAGGCACTTTGAAATGGGGCTGAGTTTGTATCCCACTAACAAGTCCTTCCAGGAGACCTACATGAGTCCCAGTGGAAACTACATGCTACACGACTCGCATGATTCCTTCGCATCGTGCCCCATTCCCTATTACCCAGCCCCCGAAGGCTCAGCATGGAACCTGATGACACCATCTGAAGGCGACACCGTCTGGGATCTATCAGCCACGAATCCCAGCATTCGCAACATCTCAGAGAGAGCTCAGTCAGAGCTGTTGGGCCCCTCGAAGCCACCCTTCTCGATTACCCAGCAGTCTTCCTCTGAGAACAGTGAGAGTAGGTACGCCACAGCCTTTAGTTTTGCCATATGCTGACTTGTTAGATAAGCAAGACTCTTCTTCGGTCAAGCTTTCCATGTCTCATATGGACGCTTTCCGGTACCCTTGCGGTTATTCAGGATGCACCAAGACCTTCAAGCGCAAGGAGCACGCCAAGCGCCACTATACTACGTAAGTCTTGGCGACCTTAGAGGTGGATACTGACTAACGATGATACAGCAAGCACGAGACTACCAACAGACATCCTCTGAGATGCCAATACTGCGGCAAGGATACCTTCAGTCGTGCAGACAACCTGAATGCGCATCGCAGACTCCACGCACGACGAACCCCCAAGCCTAGCAGCGGCGTTTACTTTGTCCCCCAGGCACTGGAGGATCTCAGGAAGAACAGGAAAATACGCTCGTTCAACGGGAACAAGATGGACCTAACGGTGGCCGTGGCGCCCTTTGCCCAGTAATACAGGTGCGAATTCATCTGGATAAGAGGAGGTTGACATGTGGAGGAGTTAATTTGAACTTCTAAAAGTCATATTGGGCTTCTGTTATGCCACATTGGGGAATGCCACTGAATAGATATACTATTATAGTATTTCGTTTTAGTCTGATTAATATAAATCCTTCCGTTCCCTGATGTCTCCTTATCAGCACTTCATTATATATCAGACTCTAGATACCTTGGAGGAGTTTGGGAACAACTTAAAAGGCTAGTGTAATTATTAACTGGTATGTATTATACACAAAGTCAATCAAGCCCTATTGCTATGTCTCCTTATAAATAAAGTGTAATTCTTATCACCCAAGGTCATTAGAGTACAGTCTCTACTTTTTCATCCCTTTAGCAGGGCGGTGTTGTGTAAAAGCTATGCTCTGGAGGCGCTATTAACCTGAATTTTCGAAAGCATTGAAATCGCACCTCGTTTAAACGGTAGATTCCAAGGTGTTGAAATCAGTCTGATCAACGTCTTGGGGATTCCGTAAGTGGTCTGTATTACAGTGAATATATCAGTTTTAGTGTACAACTCTAGCATACGCCACCGATGCCGTTGGATCATTTGTGACAGACTTAGTGGCTTGATCTTCACCGGCATTTCCTATTCCATAAGACTACCGAACCCTTTCCTTCATAGGCTTAGAACAAACCCTCTGGATTAGCTGATCAGCTGTGTTCTTACAGGCATCAGAGCGGTACCTGACCTTAGTCCCGTTTCCCTTATGCATCGGATCGGATTCCCATGTAACCGGTACGGGGATCCAGGTTCTTAAACCCAGGGGATCCCGCTCGATTGATTCCTGGTTCGTCACTCCCGGCTTCACACCCTGTCAATCAAGCATCCTCAACCATTCTCTCTGCTCTCAAACCGAACCATACTATGCAGGTTCAGTACAGTCCATTCCTTGGGCTTGAAACTCAAGAGCCCATTGCAATGGAGCAACATCCTGTTCCAAGATCTTATGAGCTGAATTTCAGTAATGGAGAGGACTTCGATGAGTAAGGCATTGCTACTCAGATGTCGGGTCATGTAACTGACGTTTGCATTAGATGGTACATGGTCCCTGACAACTCCAATTTCGTCGTTCACTACGAGTATCCTCATACACCTCCTTTCACCGAAGATTTCGCAGGTGCTCCGTACTTCACCCCGCAGACTCCAAAACAATTCGGTATGGACTTTAGGTTTTCTTCTGTTGAGAAAGGCGATTTCCTTCTCGTTGACCGCCCTGTCATGGATGTTGATCCCCGCCTGGGAACTCCAATGACTCTGGGCGATGGGTACATCTTGCGCGACTCGCATCAGTCTATTGAGATGTCCATGGCTAGCCCATCTAGCGTGGGCTCAGCTCCTGAGAACTCATCCTGGGACTCGGTTGAGCCGGTTCCAGGTGAATCTGTCTGGGATCTCGCAGCTTTGCATCCCGACTCATGCAACATCTCGGACAGAAGGAACTCGGAGCCTCTCAACTGGTCTGTTGCATCATCCACTCCAAAGACCCAATCACACGGTAAGCTTACTCTGAGTTGAAACGTAACCACACACTAACCTATGTAGATGAGCTCGAAGAGGCTTCAGCCCTATTGGCACTTTCTCTTATGGACAGCTTTCGCTACCCATGCCCTCAGAAAACCTGTGCCAAGAGTTTCAAGCGCAAGGAGCACGCCAAGCGTCATTACGTGACGTGAGTATCAATCCACAAAATGAAGCTTAATTAACCATCCGTAGCAAACATAAGCCAAGGACATATCATCTGCAGTGCGAGTTCTGTGGTAAGGACACCTTTACTCGTCAAGACAACTTGAATGCCCACCGCCGACTACACGCTCGAAACCCCCCCAAGAATAGCAGTGGCGTCCACTTTGTCCCTGCAGCACTTAAAATGTTGCAAAAGGTCCAGAAACCTACTTCATATAACGGGGAGGTGTTTCGCCTGCTTGCCTAGGGTGGTCTACTATTTGCGGACAATAGACCGGGTTACCTAGTCTGATCTCTTTGTGGGGCTGGGCCAATCGCTGAATCAATGAATATCGTGGTGCCGGATGGTCAGAACTGCCGATTTGCAAGTGTCTGTGACTGGAACGCCAGTCATCCGCAATTCAATGGCTTTTTTCATGGCGATCATTGGGTGTCATGGGGTTCTACAGTTAGCCCTCATAGATCCAAGCCACTGACTAGTTTAGTCGGCACGATCTGCCAATCACAATTCGTGCTCAACTATGGAGCGTTCCCCATGATGCTTATACATGAGCTTATCTCCATTAGGGAGATGTCGAACATCGAGCCTGCTGTCGCTTATTTCGCGGAATTCGAAACGGACCGTCAGCCATCTGGTAATAGCCGATCCAGACCTTGGCCGAATTCAAGGCCGATTAGCTTCCTTGCTCATCAAGATCTTGACCCTACATGGGACCATCAGCACTCTAACAGTTATTAACCAAGATGCTCAATAAATCGGCAGATAGTATACTTTCACATTTACAGCTCTATATTGATATTTCTGTCACACGCATACTCACTCTCTACTGTCCCGCACGATGGGCGGAGAACTGGCTAGAGTAATAGATCAAGCCCCTGCATCTTGATCGCGGTTCCACCTGACTAACAGCAGTAGCCCCAGATTCACGTAGAGTTTGCGCGGCAGGACTAGGATAATGCTTAGTGAATACAAGCTTTCAACCACAAATATAGCTGCAGATAACGACGGTTATACCAGACAGTCAGTAAGGATACGCCGCCTATACCTGTTGCATACATGTAATCGCTACCGTCTTTATCAACAGACCAGCCACATTCGGTAAGCGTTCCGTCTGTCTGGAAATGGAACGCCAATTTCCATCATCAGACGGTCAGTAAGGAGGAGCCAACGGTCCTTTTTGTATACATGTGATCGTCATTGTCAATGTTGACAGACCAGCTATATTTGGCTAGCGTTCCGACCTCATAAAAATTAAACGGTAATTTACTTTGCCGAATCCACCAACCTCGGTCTGTATTGTCAGGTAATCTCCCGGACTCTTCCCCGGGCGGGGTTTAAAGCCACTTAGTAACTGTAGCGATTACGAGAAATGGCTTGTTATTAGGGTTGTAAAATTGTTAGTAATTAGTAATAGTAATTACTAATTACTAATTACTAAGGGTTTTTTTTCTATTAGTAATTAGTATTAGTAATTAGTAATAGAAAAAAAAAGTAATTAGTAAATTAGTAATTAGTAATTAGTAATAAAATTAGTAAATTAGTAATACTAATAGTAATACTAATTTCTATTTTTAGAAAAAGGTTAAGATTTATTTTTTTGAGATTTTTTTATAAATAAAGACATAATTTATTATATTAAATTTATAAAAAAAAATTTTAAGTTATAAATTGAAAAGATAAAAGTATATAT
>JABFAI010000523.1:0-10375 GCA_013266175.1 Fusarium gaditjirri
TTATCTTAAAAGTATTATTTTAAATTAATAGATATACTTATATTAGGTATTTTACCTTATATACTTTATATATATATTAAGCTCAATTATTCTAATAGAAAAGTAGTAGCTCTATTTTATATACCTTTAGAGACTATCTAGCTTTTTAGCTAAAAGCTATATCTTTAAGTACTAGTAAGGGTAATAAGTATATTACCTATATATATTAATATGTATCCTTTACCTTTATGTTGGGGCTGAAGCCTCTTTTAAACTATCAACCTACTCACAGCTTCTTGTGTGGATATTCGCGCATCGAGTCGCTGTGTGATGTAAGTTAGGATGTCGTTCTGGTTGTACGTATCCAAGGCCAGTTCCAGACAGCCCGCAACTGTGATGTTTGGAAAATGCCTGCTGGATAAGCAAATTCTTGGCCCTTGGGAGTATAGTTGCTGTCGCCAGAAATCAACTTGGTTTAGCTGCATCCCGGTACTCAATTCATCAAGCGCGTCCACAAAGACAAACACTGGTGTGGCCAGAGATGCCAGATACTTTAACGTCTGATTGAGCAAAGTTTGCAACAGTCTCGGGCTCCACTCCTTTGATGGCACTACGGTACTAATGATAGCGTCTTTAATGCTATAGATCAAGGTCTCCCCCTCCAGAGTCATATGGGTAGTCGCATTGCATATTCTGCTCTGGAGCAAGAGTTGATGAAGCAACGTGAGGAATATTCCAGCCGTGCACCGTTGCAGAGGCTCGCCACCAGCATCTACGAAGAAGCTAGCACAGATATTTTCTCTTTTTTGAGCACGCTGCATGGTTCGTACGGCCTCTTTCATCAAGGTTGACTTGCCTGCACCTGGTTTGCCTTTCATGAAGAGCAGCTGATATTGTCTATCAGTTGCAAAGGCCCAGTGATGGAATGTTTGGTTTTGAAATAACCAGCGTCCGGTATTCGTGGCAGGTGCTAAAATAGCGTCCCGTCGAGTATTCATCCCATCGAAGCGAAGAGCTGCGAGAAAGTCGGCAAGTACTTTCTGGTCTAGGATATCCTGGTCGTCCTCTTTATGTAAGAACTCTTTGTTATTTCCTACCTTCATTCTTAGGAAGTTAGTCGTCTCCGTGGTAAATATGTTCCGAGCGTGAGCATTCTCGATCGCGGTATAGAATATCTTGATCTCCCCAGCAACTTTGATGAAGTTCGGATCCTGAGCGCTGCTGAAGCGACTCATCTGCTTATGGTTGGCCTGGAGAGTCTCTGCATGTTCCCTTGGGTCTCCTATCAAGGAAGACTCATGAGGCACGACCTTGTTTCCCAAGACACCCAGATCAATCCCAGTAAGGCCAAAGCTTTCTTGGAATGTCTTCACCTGGAAGTCATACTGATACCAGAGTCTGCAGAAGGCCTCGTGGGCGCGTTCAAGATCTGTTGTCTTAAGTCCTAAATTGTCTAAGATTGTCGATGTCGTCTGGAACTTGAGACTGCTCAGCATTGACCTTGCCCACTCACCAATAGCTGACAGCTCAGGACTTCCTCGATGAGGCGTGCCGAGGAAGATAACAGCCGCAGTTGATTCTATGACACCCTTATGCATTGGAGTGTCCGAATTTGACGATAGCGCTAGCATCTGAACTGGTCAACAAGTATGTTTAGGGATATGAAGAGAACATTTACCTCCTTCACTAATATTCCACCGAGGCTATGAGCAACAAAAATTATAGGACGGTTCCCCACGCATTCGCGCCCCAGAGAGAATAAGAAATCTTTCCCATGTGAGAAGATACTGTTTGTGTTGGTCGGCCCAGAGGTAAACTTGGTTATTTTGGTATCATAACCAAATGTCAGAATTCGAGCCCTTTTACAGGTTTGTGGAAGCAAATCGGCAGGCCAGAAAACACAAAGATTACCGATCTCTAGAGCTGGAATAGTGTTGGCCGATGAATCGATGAGGCTAATGTCCTGCCGGCTGTTGCTTGACGAGCCTTTCAGCAATGCCTTGAGGCTTTGTCTAAGTTCACGTCGTTTCGAAGAGCTGGGCTTCGGTGTCTCTTTTTCGGGGTGCGTTGATGGCTTCTCACTATTTTCCGTAGTTCGCTCGCATCGCCATGTTTTATACGGATGGCCTTTCAGACCATGAACCATAATAATGCTTGACGATATTCAGCAGTGCGATCTTGAAATGCTCTCATTCGCTACTTACTCAACTATTGGAACATCTGTCTCTGGTTCGTAAATAAGACTGAGGCCGGTCGAAGGTATTTCCTCTGGAGAGCATTTTTTCCTTATCGACGAGCTTCCTTGGGCATCCATTTTCACCGAAGAGAAGAATGATGAGATGCGGAGTAAGCATTCTTGGATTTTGAAGTGAGGCTGAGAGCTGAGGTCACGTGGGACATTTGTGTATTTTCAAGCATCTTGAAGAGATTCAATTGGATGATAAGGTCATCCAATCAGATTTAGCAGGTCATTAGCTACTTTGATGGTGCTCGCGGGTGATCAGAAGCTCATATCTTGATTAGTGGTTGTATTAGTTGTACTGGGAAAAGTTTATGTATGTCTAGTTCGTCAGTCCATTGACCCATTATACTCCATGATAGACCTTGGTGACAACACCAAGCTCCATCTCATTCGCAGATTTATCACCATTCTCACTCCCGTCATGTGTGTTAGCCTCCCTGAAATTGATCCTCTCCAATCCAGTCTGGCCCGGCGGTGAAGGCGATCGTTTATCAGGCGAGGCTTCCTCGGTAGTGATGTTAACAATAACCTCGTTTTTCTGATAGATCTTCAAAGGAATATCCTTCCCGTTAATCTCCTCTTGACTCTCTGAGAAGCTCATTCCAGGTTCAACAAAAGGAGTCTTCTTGGGCCGTCGATCCATACTGCTGAGGTTTCCGTATGCTGATCGGAATCGGGATGTTCCTTCACCGGTGCGCTGGTTGGAGGATTTACCGTACTTGGCGTGGAATGAACCGAGACGGAAGACGCGTTGCAGGAGGGTCCATGTGAGAGGGAGGTTGGCGGCGATGACGGCGGTTGAGACTTCACGGATGTACCAGTAGGACCATTCTGTGCCGAAGGGGTCGCCGAGACTGTAGATCTTGCTCATTGTTGCTGCGAGGATCTGAGAGCCAAGTCAGTGCGACGGGTCGATAAGACAAAGAAGTCAGATTAGAACTTACAGTAAAGATACCAAGGGCAAAGACACCACAGAGAATAATCTTTCGCTTGAGCGGTAGTTGAGATTGCAAAAAGACAGGCATGGGAAGAAGGATGATCATGATGTCGGAGGAGATGTTGACGACGGCGTTGGTAATCATATGGTTGGTCTCAGCTGAGCAGTTCACTACGATTTGTTAGTCCGAGTCCCTTATCTTATCAACGAGTTCCTTACAGTCATCAGGAGGAACCTGCCAGTAGTGATTGAAAGGCCGACACCACGCAGCAAACCACAAGATCTGCATGACAACGAATCCAACGATGACATATCCTGCCACCAACTTGACCAAAAAGTTTTGCTTCAAACTCATTCTGAAAGCTGTTAGTCTATAGTTGATGTATCAGCAACGGAGACTACTCACGTCAGTCGACCGTACATGAACAGTAGGCAGCCCTTGACACCCCAGAGGGTAAGCATTTGCATATGTTCCGTGACAAGTACCAATTTCGATCCGTATTCTCGGAGCTTGATGTCTTCGGGGGTGAGTACGATGTGGTCGTCGGGGTTGATGAGGTTGGTGGGTGTTCGTGTGAGGACGCTGACGATTGCTAAGAGGGCTGTATACGTGATCTATGAACGTTAGTCTTGCCAATGAAGTAACAAAACAAGGTACAGACCATTGTCACTGCCATGAGATAATCGTCTGCCAACATGCGCTTGAATGAGCCAAGCAACATACGACGGGACGCCCTGTACAAAGTTAGCAATAATACTCAAGACGCCTGCCAAGTACTCACATTCGTGCAACCACGACAATCAGCGTCAAGGCGTACCACGCCCACATCTCCGCATCGAGGGACGGCATGGCTGCTGATGCAATTCGAATACCAAATCGTCGGGTCTTCACCCAGATCCAAAAAGCAAAACAGTCAAATCCGGGGCATCTATGCAAGAAAAAAAGTAACGAAAAAGACAACAAGATCTGCAGCGTCAGTCAGGGGTGCAGAACCTTAGGTTAAAGAGCCAGTCCCATCACGCCAACAGTGATCCAGACCCAGAAGACTGTCAGGGTAGACACGTGGAAAACATGGGACTCTGTATCAGCCCATCCCATCCGGGACATTATCGGAGCTACATGCAAGTATTCACTGGCTAGACCGTGCAGAATAGAGTTTGCTAGACGTTTGGGGCTACGAGCCAAACCGGCCGCTATTACGAGACAAGTCTTAGGCCCGGCGTTATGGTAAGCCACGGACCCACGGGCTAGCACTCCAAGTTCCTTTTTAGAACGTTTCTGTGGAGCGACGCTTGGAAATTTCGTGATTGACAGATAATCTTACTGACGATCATATTGCGTAAAGCATTTCTTTCTGCGACGTCGGAAGAGGAACGCCCCAGAAGGCTGAGGATAAAATGGGGGGTTTAATCCACTGAATTTCCCTCAATGCGCAATCCATCAGACAATTGGCTGGCATGACACAAGCCCTAGAAAATATTTCTTATCGCTATAGGGGGTTAAGCCGCCGCTCAGGCAGTGGCTTTTATTCCGCCATCGCAAGCGCTTCCAGAACGAGCATGTCGCCGTTCTTAACAGATGCGAGATAACGCTGTTGAGAGATGCATGTGATCAACTAACCCCTGGTTGCTGTATTATTTAGCCACTTCCCGGCGATGTGGTTCAGATCTGGATGCTACCCCGTCGCTGTGCGGCCGCAGGATGATCACAAGGATAGAAGTCAATTGAGTTCAGCCATCAGATGAGCCCCTGAGAGTGATCCGAGATAACCATCTTGTTCTCGGTTCGTCTTTTCCGTTCGGCTCCGCTGAGTGGACATTTATTGCATTTATTAGGTCAGGCATGGTCAGAGTGTTTGTGGTAATTGGCAAATCGTCGGATATTTGCGCCATTTTCATCCTGTCTTCGCCACTTGTTCCTGTCGATCATTCGTGGGAAAGACAGGGTGCCAAGGCTTTTAAAATCCTTCGACACAAGGGAGCAGCCGGGAATAAGTCATTTTAAAACTTTGATCGCTGAAACACGAGTCATGGCTGAAATACAGGGTAGCATGTAAAGAAATGACAGCTATTGCAGAGTCAATAAGCGGTTAGAATAGGTCAGGACACCTTAAATTGGCTTTTGAATATATGTAGAGGATTCTCTAGCCAGAACCATAATATTTACTGCTGCATTTCCTTGGTCTCACGATTCGCAAAGACGTCCGTAGATCAGGCGATAATCCAACATCTTAACTTGAAGGATTTACTAGTACACGCAAAGGCCAGCACCTCAGCGCAGGAAAACATTTACGCACAGAGTATTAAAATACGATCTACGGTTTGTGTGAGTTTAGAAAAAGAGAACAAAAAATATTATGTACATGGAGCAGAGCAAAACGAAAGGTCTCGGAGGGAGTCGAACCCTCGCTGGCGGAATCAGAATCCGCAGTCATAACCGTTAGACCACGAAACCGTTAATTCATCTGAACAAGATTGCCGACCGCGGTGAATATCAATTTGCCAGAGCCTCATTGAAATCTTCAGATAGCCCAGCAAGTTAACTTATTTTCTTATATTATAAAATCTTTAACTTCTTACTATAAATGGTTTATTATAAAAAGTTAAAAGAAAATTTTTTAAAGTTTTTAAGTTATTTAATAATATCTTAAGTAATATATATAAAATAAAATATAAAATATTAAAAACTTATTAAAAATCATTAAGTAATTATTAGGATTAAAACCTTACTTAATAAATTTATTAATAAGATTATTTATAACATTTATAATTAATTAAGGTTTTATAGGATAGTAATATAGTTTACTTAAGAAAGTAATAATTATAGGTGTACGAATTCGAACTGTATCTAGAATGTAGGTAGCTTAGGGTTTAAACCTGATTTATAGAAGCTCAATGAAACTGGGTGGGAAGTTAATTTAAAGTGGTGGTAGTAAAGGAATTTGGGCGGCAACGCTCTCACTTTGTTTAGCGGCTTTCTCTCAAGGTGAGTAACTTAGTGGACGAGTTGTTATTTTCCTCATATGCCACCTAGATTGTGCATGGGGACCAGCCCCAAGTCTACTGCAGGGTTCATGACTTGCAAGGTCTCTGCCATTGCTCCGTACAGGGCTGGACCACAAATTATACTGGTAACAGTTGAATTGGGCAGTTCAGTAGTCCCATGGACTTATTGTACCAATTGGATAAGTAGAATTTGGGATATCCTTATGTGGATAACTGAGCTAATGCAATGGCTAAATGGTTGAATGACCTTTCTAAGGAACTCTTGCATAAAGAACTTATCACCCAATTCGTCTCACGATAACTGGCACTCAAGGAGCACCCTGACCACATCTTGATATCGTTGCTCCACACACCAACCCAAAACCTGCGAGAACTTAGGCTGGCGATCTTCTCTAATATTAAATTTCAAGGATTGAGTATGTTTACTAACTTAGATAGCTGTTCCCCTTGTATGTCCGGCAGAAATTCATAGCGAGTTGATATCTCTCTAGCTTGATAGTCGCTGACAGACGGTAAGCAGAACCGTTGGATAATGCTTCTGAACTAATCCTTATCTGGAGACGCCTCAGCCGCCATAGCTCCTGTATACAGGCACCAGAATCGTAAATCTTCCGCAACCCCATCTTCCCAAAAACGCGCCACGATGAGGGCTTGACGAAGTCGGGGGATGAAAGTCATAGCAGCGACCTGGGAACCATGGTACTGAGTTACACTGAGTTGAAATACCAATGTAGTAAGACGGATGCAATTGTCAAGTTCGCTGAGGCGTGAGAGATGTAGTAGGCGATATATCAGAACTTGGAGCTTTAGGAAAAAATTCGTCCCGATAGTGGCTTGTCGCTCTGTGCTTGGCCAGTAGTTAACCGTATATTTCATGTAGCTGATGATATCTTGCAGTAATATATATAGATCCCGCGAAACAGGCTTAACTAGTAAGTCTTGTCCGAGCCAGCTAGCTACAGCGCTTTCGACAAGACCAGGGGTGATGGTAACTGGGTCCCACATTAATGGCAGAAGAAGACTTTTAAACTTAGTTAAAGCCAGAAACTTGTCGAGTAGAATGGCGCTTTCGAGCACATCTTGATCAAACTGGTCCCAGCCACCAGCGTTGTTGACTACTCTTATTAAAGCATTGAGATGAACACGAGAAGGTGAAACTTCCCTCTTAGGGGTACTCATCAAAGCTGTGAACATCTCAGGACATCGTTTCCATAAGCCTGGTCTGCCAGTCCAGAACTCAGTGATTGCGAGGCCGTATATAGACATAACGAGCCAGTTGTCAATTTTTGGTTCTCGGGTATCTTCTAAATGTCTCCGTACGGCTTCCAGGGCTTTTTGCATGAGGTATTGAGGGGAACGCTTCTTCTAAATTATACCACCCATCCAAACCTGACAACAGGCGCCATAAGCAAGGGTCGAGTACATCAGCGCCTCATCCCCGACGCAGCGCTTTAGTCTATGGTTAATGGCCATCTCATGTCTCATCGAGGTATGCAACCGAACCAAAGCGGAGGGTGCAAATACTTCGGCCAGAAATGTCAGCTTTGCACCCAGGCTAAAAGTAAAGTGTAGCATGGCATAGTTTCCGGCGTCTTTTGCCACTATAGTGCTATGAAAGGGATCTAAGCCATTGTTCGAAGGGCTAATTGCCCGAGATATCGGTGAGTATCGCTGTTTTCGTTAGCCGCTGTATTTTCTTGCGTTTTTAAAGCAAACTGTGTAATATGCCGTGAACAGGTCTGACGGGATGAGTCTCAACGTCGGTGTCTTTGGGCATGGCTGAGGATGAAGGCATGCTCTCCGTCTTGAGAGTGGCTGAGGAAGGCTGAAAGTGAATCTTTGTTAACAAATAATAGGTTTTGTGGGCAGGAACTTATAATTTTATTTAAGAGTTTCTTTTATTAGATTTAGTCGCTGCTCTGGAGTATCAGATTCAGTATAGCTTACTAAATTTAATAGTGCTGCCACTTTAAGGAATATATACTTATAGTAATAATATAATATTTTTAAGACTTATAGTGATTTATATAGACTTAAATTCTCTTTATTATATTAAATGTTTTTTTTTTCTTTATTAAAAAGATAACTTATAATTTTTCTCTTACCTTTTTATAAAGCTAATATCTTTACCTAATTCAGTAATATATTATTATTTTAGGAATAGTTTCACTTATACTTATATCTCTAAGTTTACTAAGTATTATATAAGTATAGAAGAGGTATAAATAATTAAAAGATATAAAGGCTATAGTACTACCTACTAATATAATATTAAACTTGAATGTTAATATTTTATTTTCTAGTAAGTATGTTCCTTAGATATAATACTAATTCAAGTTTCAGTTTCTTTCTTACCTCCTTTAGTAATAGAAACCGCTCTCGTAATACCTAAATACCTAGTATTATATACCCACATTCCGTATACCCTTACCTTCTATACACTCTATGAAAGGACAGGGTGGCCCTGATCGGTCTAGCTTACCTGATAAGGGTCAGATACTCGGTTTATATATATAGAGTATCTAACCCCCTCTTTATATCATAGAATCAAGGCTCTTTTAACCCTACCTTATATACCCCTCTACTATATATACTATAGTTATAAGCCTAGGTAGATATAAATCCTAGTAACTTCTACTAATCTATTATTATACCTCTATTATATCTTATTCTATATATAAACTAATTATCTAGTTAACCTTATATTATATACTTATTTAAGTATATTAATCTAGGCTAAGATACTCTAATTATATAGATTAAATCCTATTAATAAGCTTAACTATTATACTTACTAATCCCAATTAATATATTAATACTATATAAATTAACTTAGGTTAATATACTTAAAATATAATATTACTTAAAGTTAATATATACTACTATTTTAATAATAATCGAGTAAAGTACCTAATATATAATAACCTATATTCTCTTTTATAGACCTAATAACTAGATCCCTTAAATCTAAGAGATTAAATTATAAGCTAAAATATATAGAGTATAGCTATAGATTAACCCCGATTATAATAATTAAGCTTCAGATAAGTAAAGCGAGCCAATTATAGAAGAATTTAAAAGCTTTTAAAGAAGAAAACTCGCAGAGTATAATAAATAGATTAAAAATATAGTAATAGGGAAATTACTACCTATAAAACCTATTTTAGATAATCTGAAAATAAGCTATAAAGTATCCCTTATAGTATTATTTTATTTATAGTAATAGTACTATTAGTAAGCCTTAGAAAACGTATATATTATAGCCTATATTACAGAGAGTATAGAGGTTAATATCCTATTTATAGTACTTAGTTAGATTAAAGAAGATTATAAGGAAGGCTATTCTATATATTAACTTTTATAAGGCTTAAAGGAATCTCTTATACTAAGTATATTAACTACTATTTAAGAGATTACTTAAAAGTATCTTAAAGTCCTAGATAATATCTCTAAAACTTAGTAAAGCCCTAAATAGTAGTTATAATACTAGTAGAAAGCCTATATATAGGCTAGGCCCTTTAAGATCCTTAAAATCCTAAGAAACCTAGGTACTAATTACTTTTTAGAAACTATAGAGAAAAAGATAGCCCCTTTATAGGTAGAAATTAAATAAAATATATTCTTTAAGAAAAAGAAAATAAATATAGAGATATCCTTAACAGAGCTAGCTAGTAAGCTATAAGTAATTATTAGGAGAAACCTATCTAGTAAAGGTTATTTAATCTATATAATACTTAGATCTTACTTAGATTAGCTAAAGAAATATAATAACTACCCTTATAATCGGAATAACTATTAGTAGCTAGCTATAAAATATACCCTCCTTATCTATACTATAATAGGTATTACCCCGAGGTATATTAAAAAGCCCTTAGAAAGTAAACTCGATTAGATTAGAAAGGAGCTTAATAAGCCCTATTAGAAATAGCTAAAGTTAAAAGTATTATAGAATAGTAATAAAATAAGTATATTAACTTAGTATAACCCTACTTTACCTACTTACCCTAGTAATTTAGTTAATTTTATCCTATTACCTAATATCTTAACTGAGGCTAAATATAATATTTAGCTTTATATTATATATAAGGGACCCTTATACCCACTTATATAAAGTACCCTATTAGATACCTATAATACTATATACTTTATAAATAGTATAGCCCTACTTAAAAAAGACTTATTTATATTAACTTATAGGGACTATATTAAAG